>PVKA01013270.1:0-55357 GCA_004027165.1 Ctenomys sociabilis | reverse complement strand
CTATATTTCATGATAAGAGTATGTTAATCTGGTTGATTTCTGATGTAACTCAAATATTTCATGCTCATTGTTAATACAGGTGTGATATCCCTTACCTAAAGCTAGAGAGACTAATAACAAACTGACAGACTCCATAAATAAATGGGTCTAAGGGCTAGTAAGTTACAATTGCTAGGTCTCAAAGTTTATAAATGTACCTATTAGCTAAAATTTTCATGCTTTAAATATATGTGCTCCAATCTCTCAAAAAAAATTTTGTTCGTTCCTAATAGATACCAAAAACCCAGGTAATTATACAGGTAAAATCTATAACAAATATGCCAGGTTAAGATCTCTTTGACTATGATCCACCAGATTTTGTCTATAGAGACACATTGAGGTATATCTTGTTCAGTGGATTCCAAAGTCTAACACAAGCTACAAAAGTAAAGAGGGTTTACAGGAGTAAATTGTTCTCAGTTGAAGTGTTTCATAGTAGAAAAGATACAGAATGGAATTATAGATGGAAAAAGTTATGTTTTCCTAGATCCAAAGAAAAGGGATGTTTCAAGGAAAAGTGTCCAAAGCATCTAGAGAAGGAAGAGAAAGTGTTTATGATGGAGTCAGAGGATGTTTCAGACTAAGGTGGTTATGTGTCTTCCCTCTCAGCCTGAGAAAACCCATGTTAACTGCCAATATAAGAAAAAGAGCTTGTAAAACTTTCAATAGACGCTTATACAGATTTGTCGGTAGTTACCCAGCCAGTGGCTCACTTGCAAACTGGAGAGTACTGTTTTCCCTAGGTCTGACAATCCATATGCCACAGGTCTGCTAAATGATTACTGTATCCTGTTGATGTTTTTATTTGGCCTATACATGTGTATAAAACTAATAATTGCCTAAAATTATCCCAAGAGATGAATGATTTCATCAGCATCCAAAAACCAATGAAAAATGTTATACCCTGATAAAATTGACTCCATTTTGTTGCCCTTCTAACCTCGCCGTGTTCCTGTTCTGTATGCGCCTGCCTCTCCCAACTCCCTCACCTCTGTGACCCAAGCCTTGTCTTGACCGACATCTGTACCCCTTCCCTATTTTTAAGGACCTTGACAAACTCTGTACTTACACATAGGTAACACCAATCTCTAAGATTAGAGATACTGAAAATCAAAAGGGGGAGCTAAACCTCCTTTTTCTCAAGGAAAGGGGTCTCTGTGCAGCCTTAAAGGAACAATGTTGTTTTTATGCAGACCATTCAGGGGTAGTTAAAGATTCTATGTCCAAACTTAGGGACAGGTTACAACAACAGGACACAGCCTCTGGAATAAATCCTGAACTTCCACAAGGCCTCGGCTCTTGGTGTCCTTCCTTCCGCGCCCGATCTTGGACCTAACAGTCCAATCAGAGTTCACCAGGTGGGCCCTCCCTCAGGAACAGGGAAGAGGAACAAAGCCTGAGCTCTGGAAGAAGCCTCCTGTGGAGCCACTGTGTGATACTCCAGGAAGAGGTGTTCTGGACAGAAAGGTGCCCACACCCGGCAGGAGGCTCAGGAATGAGTGAAGTGCCAGCTTCTTCCCAGCCTGAATTAAGAATCACTTCTTCTGAGCAGGCTGTGTTGGCTATGGAAATTTTCTGGTCTCATCCCATTGGGACTTTTTCAGTTTTTGTTAGTAAAATTTCAAGCATCCAAGACTAGTACCACACACTCACATGCCCGACACCAAAATTTTACCCTATTTGTTTTATCTGTGTGTTCCCCAAATGTCTTTTAAAGACATTTTCTTCTCTGAAAGTCAGGTCGAGTTAACACTGTGCTTATATCTCTTTAGCCTGTTATGTAGGAGGATCTCCTAAAAAGTAGTCTTGGCTTTGTGAAGTGACTACGTCGTTGTCACCTATACAGTGCCTCCTACACCATGAGTCCACGCACAGCCCACAGGCCATAGGGCCAGTCAATAACGTGTCCTAGTACTGCACGCCCTCAACATGGGTGTGCCATCTTTCAGGACCCTTCTCATGACTCAGCTGCATGGTGCCTGTCTTACTTTCCTCTTATCACTGACAAAATACCCAACACCCAAGGTTACAGGCAGAGACGTTTTGTTTTGCTGTCTGTAGAGGCTTCAGTCCCCAATTGGCTGGCTCCAAGGCAGGGTGGCACAGGGCAGGGAGGACGGGCATGTGGGCAGAAAGTAGCAAAGCAACAAGTGAAAGATAAGGCCTTTTCTGCCCCTCTTATGTTATCTGAAGTACTGTCCTGAGAGTGGTGCCAACCCAATCTGTGGGCTGATCCAGCAGCCACCCACCCTTAATGCCAGCACCCTTACTCCCAGAATTGCACGCTGTGGATTCAGCCACCTCTGAAAAAACCCTATGACCACAGAGGCTTTGGGGGACATCTAGACAAGAACCGTCATGGCACCCACCTGGAAACTACATGGGTAAGGAGGGCACGTAACCAAGGGAAGGATGCAGCCCCGTGCTAGCCCCTGCTCCTGGGCCCCTGGCCCTGTCAGCTGAATCTGACCTAAGTCTGCAGGCTTTGGTGAGGAGAACACAGGAATCACGGATCACAAACGTGAAGACAGTGCTTGTCGTTATTAAGCAGATGTGAATGTCCTCTGTCTGTATGTGGCCCTAGAGAATTCTTCCTCGCTCAATGTCAAATTAAAAGGTCAGACATCCCTTCTTCAAATATGTTCCATTATCCTGCATTTCCTAGAAACGGTGATGCCGAGCCTAAAGGTGGCCTTGTGGACAGTCTCTCTGGTGTACTGAGTCTAGGAAGCGTGACTGCAATCCTGCAATCTAGTTAGCAGGGGAGTCTGGGATTTTTGCCTCCAACTTAAAGCTTTTCATCTAGTAATATGACAGACAACCAGTGCACGAGAGGACTGTTATGGGAGCGGGACCTTCAGGCACTTCTGGTAGGACTACAAAGGGGTGCAGGCACTTCAGGATGCTGTTTGTCTTGTCTTTTCCTTGCTCTTTGGGGTGTGGTAAGTGCTTTGTGAATATTCAAGAGTTTTTGAAAAGATAGTCTTTCTGATGCAAGGTACAAATGTATCAATTTGAATGTTTAATCCATCTTGAAATTTTTAGGTTTAGTGGTAATATACTAGCTGTTTGTGGCCCAGGTCTTCAGAAACCATGCAGGCTTTATCTATTATTCCATTGTTTATCTCATTTCCCTCAATCTCTGTCTCTTTACCTATCCTACATGTTATAGGTAAATTAGTTCTAAGATTATTTTAACAACTGAAAGTCATTAAGGTTCTGTGTTCATAAGCCTAAAGGCAGGTGCGGGGTGAAGCAATTTAGAGCCCTTCCTTTTGAAAGGAGAAGCAACAGTCAGTGACTCTTTTGAATTCATATTGCTTAAAACTGGTAGACTTGTGCATACACTGAGAAAAAGTGTATGCAGGAGGACAGTCCCTGCAATGGCTACAGTAGGCCAATAACCAAGGAAGCCACCAGTGTCTGTAGAACAGCATGCAACTGTCAAGCAGGGAGGAAGGCCCCCACACACAAATGCACAAACATGTGAAACCTGAGTGTGTATGCACACGTACATCCATAAAGACAGAGAAAAGAAAGAGGGGCGAAAGGTTATTGGAGGCAGATTTTTCTAAAGGACAGGAAGGAGGAAAATGAACCATTTGAACTTTTACTCTACATTCCTCCTAACGTCTTCACATTTATATGAGAATGAAAAAAATACTATTAGTATCGTTTAGTCCATGGCCCTCACAAGTGGTGGCTCCTTGGGTGTAGATGTAGCAGGTGTGGGATGGGGGGAGGTGACACCTTTCCTTCCCCTGCCCTCTTGGTAAGCATCCAGGTTCATCTCTCTGGTCCCCTTGCAGAGTTGATAAAGTGTTCTGCTCCTTCCTGATTGTCTTTGGCACCCTATTGTGAGGTAACACGGAGGCCAAAGACCTTCTGAGTTCCGCCATCCTGGGGCTCTGAGGGCCTGGGAGCAGTGCAGTTGCAAACAAAGATCCCCAGATTTGGCAATATCCTGGATGCAGTGGCTTATTAAGCACAAATATATCAACTTGAATGTTTAATCCATCTTGAAATTTTTAAGCTTACAACTGATCACATCCATAGTAAGACAGAGGGGAGATAACCTATGACAGCAGCTGGAAATGGCAGGATCTTCCTTCCATCCAGCTGACACGTTGTGAGCACAGAGGCGTCCACAGGCAGCCCCAGGACTCACATGATCCCAAGACCTGCACAGCCAGGGAGCCAATCAGGATGATCTGGATGAGCAGAGCGACAGCCTGACAGCTACAGTGTCCAAGGCAGAGCCCACTGGGCCAAAGAGCTGCCAAAGGCTTCCTCTTCATACTGTGGGGAGTTTGGTACAAAGAACGCATGCTAATCTTGTATGAGAACATGCTAATCTTATGGTGGTAAAAAATGTTTTTTTCTTCATGGTAAAAATATATTTCTTATCATATTTTTGTAAGTTTCTTGAAAGGGTTTACAAGGTAAATGTTTTGCCTCGCAGGCATGTGGTCATCACACTATTTGACTGCCACACGAGTTACCACACAGATCCATGGCTTCCATGGTTGTCACAGCAAGTTTAGGGTAGGAAAGTAAGTTTAGAATCAGGCAGAAGCATAAGATGGCTTCTGTCCTGCTCGTGTCACGCCTCAAGCTCATCTACCCTGATGCTCCACCTGGAAGAGGGCAGTGAGTGGACACCTATGTTTTCTCCTAACAGAATTTATCCACGCTATTGTTTTCCTTAAACTGTCTAAAGCAGTCAAGCTACCTCAGTGGACATGATCAGTGGAACATAACAACGGCTCCATTGAAGATTTTTAGAAGTTATACCAATCCATGAATATTTGTTAAGAAGATGAAGCATAAAACGAATTAGGTAACATAGCGCTGCACTAGAGAACGCAGGCTGGGAAGCTGGGATGCTTGCAGTCAGGTAGAGGGTGTGGTGCAGGGCAGGGGTTCCTGTTCTTTTAGCCCCAGTTTCCCAACCTGTGATGGCCAACAGTTTCATAAACTTATTTTTAGGGGAGTGTTGACATTCCGCAGCCTCAGCTCAACGTGAACACCAGGGGTCTGACCAAGATTCATCTGCCTTTACGAGGGATTTGACAAAGGATGAAGGAAGAGCAGAGGCAAATCTAGTAATACGTGATGGGGGGCTGGGAGGCCAGTGCCTCAGATACTCTGAGCTGTCCACTTTTGATGGGTGCACATGATAATCAGTGTCAAATGACCTAGAGGGTGGTGGTGATTTTATACTAATAAACATCTTCTTTGAAATGTATTTAGTACAGGGTCTACAGAGTCTCACTATGTAGATCAGACTCATAGTGATCCTCCTGTTTTCAGCCTCCCAAGCACTGGGATTACAGGCACATGCCACCACATTTAGTCTCATTCCCTGTCTCAGGGTACCGCAGGGGTGGGGCTGGCACAGCATGCTGAGGATTGAACCCCCGTCCCTAAGTCTGTCAAAGTAGGTGCTTTAATCTGCTGAACAATCTGACTGGCCCTACTAATGAGAATCCTACCCTGGAGCATCTTTCGTCTTCATAGCCTTAGTCTTAGTGGTAATGGATGGGAGAGAATGGCCCACAGTGAGATAATGGTTAATCTCAAAAGGATGGTACCAATAACCCTAAGCCTCCATTCATCCCTTAGGGAAGTGTGGAAAATCAGCCATTGTGAATTTTCAGTGCCCAACACTCAAACTGTTCTGCTCACATAGTGATGCCTGAAAGCCCAGCCAGGGTATCTTCCAGCTTAGTTTCAACTGTGTGATGATGCACAGGGTGATTCGGTGTTTGAAAGGCCATGCCTTGTGAAGCAGCTAGTCCTGGGGAGTTGGTCCTGCAGCTGGAAAGAGGGAAGGACTTTGGGACCTAGAGTCTGGGACTTGAGGGTTTCTTGGGGCTGTTCCCCTACTTTCTTTTCCCTGAAGTTTGCTGAGCAACAGATTTACACTATTATCAGATAAGAAACTCCTGGAATCTAGAAGCCATTCTAGAAAGAAATGCCTTTCTCTCTCACTTCTGTTTCAATTACCATGAGTCTCTAGATCTGCTTTATCTTGCTTTCTACAGCAGTGTAGGAAGTGGAAGAAGCTGGAAATTGGTCACATTTCTGGGGGCAAGACAAGGCCAGAGTGTCTAAAGCGGTCAAGCTACCTCAGTCCTAAGAGAAACATCTTGCTTGAGAGACTTCCAGTCATTCGTCGCTAGGCAACTCTGTGTGTGTGACATTAGCTTTGCAAAGAGTATAAGTAAACGCCCCTCCTGTTGTTGTTCAGTTCCTCTCCTCCCTTCAAGAGAAAGAGGACTCCACCTGACCTCAGCTTTGTCTCTTCTCTGTATTTTCTAAATCCCCTCACCATTTTTCCCCAGGGACCATCAAGAGCCTGCTGGCCTCAGCATAACTGTATTATGTTAGAGCTGTCAGGAATTTGGAAAACCACGAGGGCAACCCCTCATTTTACAGATGACTTCAATGAAGCTCAGTGAGGTGAAGGGTCTTGCCCCGTGACAGATAGCCGACCAGAACAGAATGTTGGCCTAGTAGATGTTCTGTCCTCATTCCACTTGGTGGCAGATAGAAAACTGTATCAGTGAGCACATATCATAGATTCTCCCTCATATTTCCAAGTTCAAATATTTTGTCCCACAATCAGACACTATTTTGTATTCCAGAACCTGAGACACAACTATACGTGAGTGACTTCTGTGGATAAAATCAAAGGCTTACCTTGCAAATTCAAGTACTAAAATTTTTCAAATCTTGGAAACCTCCTGGGAATCTGAAGAAAACTGAACCTTCTCCCCAGAAAAACCCAATGCACGCAGATAAATGTGTGTGCATGTGTGCACATATGTGCACAATTTTGAGGGTTTTACAAATCACTTCAAGCCCCATGGACATTGCCAAGCCTGGACCCTAAAGTAGTAATGTGGACATAGCTACTGAACCACTGGATCTCATTGGGAGCACTGATGTCCAGTTCCACCCAGGAAGGATGACAATGGCCCTGTCCAGCTCATTACAAAGCTCACCTTCTTTCTTAAGGATTTTGACCTTCAAGTGTAAACAGGAACCAAACCAATACAGCAGGCCAACAGCATGCCTAGAGGAGGTGGGCAGCATCCCCAAGGAGCTCATGGACCTACGCCAGAGCTTCAAGGAGTCCCCAGGCCTTGGATGGAGGCTACGGGTGCTGAGTGTGACAGGCTTTGGAAAGAACTCACCCCAATGTGTCATCTCAATGAGGCCCATGGAAGCGTCTGTAGAAATTGTAGCCCTTCACACTCTTGCCCAACACTTTCTCACCTCCCAGCTTCCCTTATTCTCCATCCTGCTTATTGTCACCTAGGCCCTGGTGGAAAACCTTCCCTCTAATGGGCCAGCTAGGGAAGCTTTCAGGTTTGATGAGCTGGAGGGTTCCCTGAATCCAGCTTTTTTACTTATAAGTCAGCGATAACAAAGGGCCACAAATGGACTGTGTTCCAATAAAACTTTATCTGTGGACACACTTGAAAGAAGCAGGAAAAGCACCAGCACTAGTTTGGAGAGGCCCTCAGTGTGGTGCTAGGCAAGGAGCATGGGTGCCATCCAAGAATCCTGCCTCTTTTGCCCCTCCACATGCAGGGCCAACCCAACCTATGACACAGCATGCAAATCCCAAGACATCCTGTGCTCCGAGGTTGTCAGGAAAGTCATCCAGCTCTACCACAAGGTTCAGAGGGGGTGGAAGCACAACACTCCCACCCTCACAGGCCTTCCCCAAGGACCCTTTTGCTGTTAGTCTTACTTTTGCTGTTTTAATTAGTATTGTATAAAACGCTAGCCCAGCACAGGGTAGGTTGATAGCTTTGGTAGGGCTTCAGCCTGCAGGCCCTTCACCACATTAGTCACCCCTAATGAACTCATTCACTTGCCCAGCTTGCTGTTGGGAGCAGCTGAAGCTGGAAATGGGTCATATGTATGAGGCAGGACAATGCTACAGTGCTTACAGCAGTCAGGCTATCTCAGCCTTAAGAAAAAAATCCTGCCTGGACAATTTTAGCCATTAGTCACTAGGTGACCTTGCGTCTCATGACACTCACTTTGCAAGAGCACAGACAAGCATCCCTATTGTTGTTGCTTATGTCTTTTACCCATCAGGCAAGCAAGCCTCCACCTGACCTTAGATGTTATCTCTTGTCTTCTTTTTCTATGCCCCCCCACCATTTTCTCCTGGGGACCACTGAGAGACCAACAAGTCCCTACGACTGGCCTTCCCAGGACTTACGTGGCACTGGCAGGGCTCTTTGAGCTCGTGTGCAGACATTTCCTTTATGTCTCTGGGAAATTCATGTAGCAGGCTACCTCAGCGCAAGAACCTCCAACTGAGGGCCCTCAGGTGAGGTCGAGACCCAGGAACAGGGGCCTGTGTATACGGACACGCTTTTCTGCTCATCCCCCGCCCCCTCTTCTTTGGATCCACTGGGATTTCCAGCATTTCCTTTCCCTGTTCCCTTCATGGAGAAAGGACAATAACCAAGAGAGTAGGGGCTGAAGAGAGGGGCAGCTTGGTGGGTCTGCTCAGCAGCACAGGGCAGAGGGGGACATGTGCTTGTGCCCCGATCCCAGTCTACCTTTTGATAAGGCAGTGAGGACACATCACATCACAGCTTACTCCCATCCCAGCTTCTTGAACACAGCCCCAAACATCACCTTCCTTACCCCAAGGCAATACCAGCACCTCGCAGTCTGGTTGTACTGTGCAGTCAAGCCAAGGCCTGCCTGGAAAGAAGGCACCCCACCGGAAAGGATGAACTGGGGTCTCATTTCAGGGTGCACCTCATCCCTGGCCACGGTGCTGTCTTCTTTCTCCAGAAGAGACTGAGCAGATTTTATAGGGAAGAAGAGGGTAGCAACAGGCTGGAGGATGGTGTCAAGAGAGAGGTTCGAGAAGTGAATAAGCAGGAAAGCAATGATGCACATTTCTTATTAAACTTCAGGCAGCTCCTGGGGAAACTCCTGACTGTATTTTAGGGATCCTATATGGCCTCCCCTAGATCAGGGTCCAAGATTCTCCAAATTGTGGAAATAACCCATTTCATCTATTTTGGATGTTTCTAAAAGAATGGAAACATTTTCCTGGAAAGGACAGTGTGGAGATCCTGGGAACCCAGTCTTGTCCCTGAGGAGTCAGTCAAATGTCACTGGGAGGGGCTGTGAGTTGGTCTCACCTAAGTGTGGTACCCCTACCATGCAGTAAAGGGCACCTGACCTTTCATTTTGGGGAGGCAAGGGAAAACAAAGCATAAAGGCCTGTTTGTCCTCTGAACATGACAAAGGCAATGAGGCAAGTAGGAAATAAGCCCACTTCCCAGAAGCTCAAGGGAAAAAACCCACCTCAGGATACATGAACTGAAGGTGCCAACAGCAGGCAGAAAGAGAACTTGTGTGTGACCAGGTTGGAGGGAGTGTTCAGAAGGCAGCTACATCAACGATGACAGAGAGGAAAGTATGGCTCTTGGGGACCCCAGCCCTCGCCTGCTAGCAGCCGGGAGGGCCAAAGTGGACAAGGGTTTGTTTCACTTCCTGTAGTTCTGCTGCCTCCTCTGGCCCGGCCTGGCCCCTCCAACGCACCTGCTCAGAGGATGCCAAGGAACATTGGTGACACAGAGGCTGGACCTCACGCTGACCCCAGGGCACTTTGTGGGGGAGTCATAGTGCAGGCCCTACAGAGCTCCCTGAAAGATGGGATGAGGGCCCATCATTTTTATTAAATTCACATTTAATAAAATTCACATTTACATGTATGTTAATTCCCTTAATAAACAATATACAGGAACAGGAGAAGAAATACCATAATTTTCCTCCAAATCCACGCACTGTTGTGCATGAAGACATAGCAGTCATCATCCCTGAACAGCACTCCTGAAGGTTGCAGGGGAGCCAGAATGTTTAAGGTTCTCACTCTTCAGCTACTATGCCCATGAATGGGTTCCCTGTCCCCAGAATAAACTAGAGGGCTGTCATCTCAAATGTGGATGTTCAAAACCAGCCTTCCTCCAATATGCGCATGGAATGTATAATGTAAGTAACGTACAGGGGGAGGTAGGACCCTGTGGAGAGCACCAGGCTTGGGCAAAGGCAACAAAGCCTGGAGTTTACTGAGCCTAAGTGCAGGCAGAGAAGTCGTGGAGGACTTCTGCTAGGAAGAGAGGAGTGGCTTCATGGGGATGGGGAGCAGGCAGGGACACTGGGGGGAAGTCCCCAGCGAACAGCTATAGTTCTCTGGTAATCTTGCATCTCAGTGGGCTGAATCCTTGAAGTGTCCAGTTTAAATTCTGGGGGTGTCTCTAGATGTCCCAGGAGCAGCAAAATTCCCAGTCCTAACTCACCTTTTCTGTGCTTGCCGTGACAGAACCAGGCCGAGTGCCCTTGCAGAGCCGTGGTTTTGCCGGCAAGGGGGCCGGGGACTGGGAGACTCGGATTCCATGTGAACTTCTCCGGCTGTCCTGCCAGGTCCATCCCTGCACCCTAGTACAGCTCACCTTCACTGAGTGACCCCGGCCTCCGCCCTGCGGACGGCAGCCACGATTCCCAGGCAGTGGAGTAACAGCGAGGAACCGCCTCGCTTTTTATATTTACTAATCGAGGAAAAGCAGGGGCGTGTGAGCCTGCGAGGGCCTGAGAGCGACAGAGAAACCGGGAGAGCAGAATCCCACACTGCTCTTTTTTCTCATAAAAGCCTCCTTCTAACCTCTGGGTCTTTTCTCTTGTTACTCTTGGATTCATCCTTCTTCCCTGGACCAACGCTTTACTTGACTTTAGTTACCATTTAATCTCTTCCTGTCCTCTGCCCGCCTCTGTCCCTGTGCGTCTGCAAGATATTCCTCTCTCTTCCTCACCGCCCACACAGCTCAAGTGTTTCTTGGATTTTTAAATTTGATCTCTTATTCTGTCATCTGATAACTTTTTAATCTTTTCCATAGTAACGACAGAGCCTCGCAGAAGAGCAGAGCGTGTCAGAGCAGCTAAGAGAAAGGCACAGTGTAGTGTTTCCCGTGGGCAGGGCCCTTCACTGCTCCTCCCGGTGCTTCCTCCCACGGATCAGAAGACATGCAGGGGCGCCCTCCCCCACCTTCCCCAGCTCTGCTGTGGTCCTTCAGCTCCACCAGTTGCAGTCAACAGGAGCACAGAGCCGTCCAGGGCTCGCCAGCTTCCTGCCCTCTCCCGCCGGTCTCTGGAGAAGCAAAAAACAAAAAACAGGCCCAGTGATTGAACACAGAGCCTTGCATCTTGCTTTATCCAGTCCACCATCAAGAGCCAGTCTTTGCAAAGCCTCCGTCCTGTCCCTGGGAAGCCCAATCCAGAATCAGCCTCTTGCTCCTTGATCCCCAGTGTTTGGTGCCTTTGAGAAAAGATTTCAGGCAGGACATACGGCAGCTACGCAGAAGTCCAGGCAGTGTTGATCATGAATGAAGCAGGTCTAGAGAGAGATCTTCTCTGTCAAGCAAGGTGGGCAGTGTCACAAGGACTTGCGAGCTCCGTGTGAGTTTGGCTACCTTTTCCCACACACATGAGTTCCTCCTAGAGTTCAGGAAACTATGGCGATCCCGGCGTTTTACCCATCAGCGTTTTTCTTAGAGGTGACTCTGGAATGTCGATATTGCAAATCGGGTCTCAGCCCTAGAAGGAGGTGTGTCTCGAGTGGATGTTTGTCTTTCTGTTATCTTGGGCACAGGCGTGGCACCCAGGGGTACTGTGCGTGTTGCTTTGGAAGCGGACACCCATGAGGTCAGGTCTGGGAAGGACTGTGTACAGTGTGCAGCCTGCCAGACCGCTGTGCTCTGTGGGGTCATTTTGGGTGTGAGGCCTAGAAAACGAACATAAATGTATTACACTCTTAGGCAAAAATGGAGGTAGGTGGGCTCCTCAGGACAGGACAGGCTTTATTCAGGTTAAAACCTGAGAGGGACCGCTAGCCAGCAAGCACCGGAGAGGTAGCTCTCTTACAGGCTGAAGGGTTTAGATGGGCTTTCAATTGGAGACTGTGTGACTCTTTCGAGTTACGGTTGTTTTGTAACCTTTGGCCCTTGTACCTCCATGTCTATCTTCCAGGGCTCAGCATTTTTAAGAGTCTTGGGCATCTCCTGAGGGTGGTAATTCCACTTCCCTCAGTTTCCACTCTTGATGAGGGCCCATGAATCTTGAGGCTTCAACTAGTCATGACCTGCTAAGACGGGAATTCTCTGGCTGCCTCACACACTGACGTGTCTGCCCTTAGCTATAATTGTACAGAAAATGAAGTTTTCCTAATGCAGCTGTAACTCATAGAGTATGCTGTTTTAAGTCCTCTTTCTTTGTCCCCCAGGCCCACTAATGTCTAACTACCTGCCTAACACTTCTTATCAAAGATCAGAAACCATAAGGCTAATGGTGGTTCACACTTGTAATCACAGCCCTAGGGAAGCTGAGGCAGGAGGAACCCTGTGAGTTTGAGGCCAGTCTGTCCTACATAGTGACACTCTGCCTCAAAAAACAAAACCCCCTCTAAGCCCATGCTATTTAGCTGGCACCTCTGAGTTTAGATGACAAACACAGCCAGAAGTAATACATTCTTCCCCCTCTTCCTACTTGAGCCCTCTGCCAACGGTCATGATATCTACAAAAGCAGAAAACAGTCCCCTTCCTTCCCCTGCCTTCTCCACAGCTATCCCAGACCAAAACATTGTCTGCCACACTTGCTAGTGTCCCAGGGCCTCTGTCAAGGGCTCCCAGGCTTCCAGAAGTATTTCCAAGGATTTTAGAGAGGCGGTTGAGACTGTTGTTTAGAGGTTCAAGGTTCAATGTGGGCATCAAGGCCTTCCTTGTGGGATCTGTAGGTTCCACAAGGTTCAAGGTTCCCGCAGCTTGCGAGGCTTGCTGGCGGAAGTCCTCAGCTTGTCCCATGGGCTGTGTAGTGGCTCCAGGCCAAAGCTCACGGGAATAGCATCTCAAGGATCCAGTGGACAGCAGGTTATTTGTAATCAATCAGGAGGCTTCTTGCGGTGCTTCCATGAGCCACCCCCTTTCTTTGTTCCATTCAGGGGCCATTCATTCAGCAAACATCCAGACATGTTGCCTCTTGGGCTTCAGACGCAGGCCACTGACCTCCCATGGTCCACAAGCAGTGGCTCCTAGTGTTCCTACAAGTGCGGCTGCCAGCACCTTGCTTGTCTTCATCCTGCACTGCCCCGCAGCCTGGGCTTCTCAGGGACTCTTTTGTTCCGGGCCTGGGGAAAAGCTTCATGTGTCATCCTGGCTGTGGCTCTTATAAAATATACTAAAACTCTCCTGGAGTGGCACTAGTGTCGTGGGACATCATAGCGGGGGCAAACCAGACAGCAAACTGGGTGGAAGGGGTCGGAGGTCATAAAAGCCAGAGGACACTCACAGAACACAGGACCCAATGGCTTCTTGGCACTGTACACCGAACCAATCAGCAAGCAATATTTTCTCTTTCTTTCAGTTTTTAGTTTTTATTAGCCCATGGTTGCAATATACAATGCTTATGTTCCTTGTATGGAGTTGATGCATGGACATAACAGACCCCCATTCTTTTTTCATCCTGTTTCTCTCTCCTCCCTCCATTGCTTGATCTGCTTCCAATTTGAGAAAAATCTAGCTCAATACTCATTGCTATGATTTTTATTTTGGTCTTTATATTTTTGGTTTTTCATGTAAGAGAAAATTAAAGAGATATTGAAGCTGGTATGGTGGAATGATGTCACTGAACATTAAGGCGTAGCCACTGTTCCCCAAATGCCTGTTTGGGAGATTGAGGCTGTGCTCTCTGGAGAAGTGAAGCACCTGATTCCTCTTTCCTGAGCTGAACTTCAGCTCTATTCGTGGAGATAGGCAAAACCGCTACACTGAACCAAACATGCCCTTCATTGACTAAAAGAAGGCTAGTGCCTGTAATCCCAGCACTTGGGAGGCTGAGGCAGGAGGATTGTTGTGAGTTCGAGACCAGCCTGAGCTACAAAGTGAGTTTAAGGCCAGCCTGAACTGCATAGTGAGACCCTGTCTCAAAAAGACATGAATAAATAAATAAATAAATAAATAAATAAATAAATAAATAAATGAAGGCTAGTGGGTGGGGCGGAGCTGCCAGCTAGTTCTCTCTGCAGCATGAGGGTGAGAGCTGCACCACTGCTGCAGCTGAGGGCAGGAATGAAGGGCTCCAGCAAGAGCCTGTGAAATTCCAGGGCTAAGACACGAGACAGCACCTCAGCTGAGGCCATGGGACACAAAAAGAATTTTCCCTTTCGGGCAGTAAGGTGCCAGCCTGGCACACCCCAAGCTGCCGCTGCACTGCTAACTGGAGCCACTGTGCCTGGCTCTGAATGCTGTTTCTCCCTGCAGCTGTGCCTGCACAGTCTCTCCTCCCAGCACTCTGCAGTGACCCCTACCCATCGCCTTGATTGACACTAATAGTAGCCTTGAGCTTCTGGACTCATGGCCCTTTGTTTCACAGACAATGTTGGGTCACTCCTGAGCTCCTCAGCCTCAGAGCATTCTCTGTCTTTTGCATCTATGTGTCCTACTGCCAGGTCAAAAACCTGAACCCTTTGCCAGGGCTTCAGGAGGTCAGGTGTAGCCTCCTTTATGGCGCAGGAGTTCTCCGTCATCTGAACCTGGCACCATGTACATGAACAGTCAGAAAAGTCCTATTTTTCAATCCTTCCTTTACATCTGGTATGAAACTAAGTGAATCTTTCAACAGTTTAAATCTGGCACCAGGCCGAGTGTCTTTTTTTTTTTTTTTTTCCATTTTATGTGTTCGGTACAGGGTCTTGCTACAGAGCTTGGATTCATAGTGATCTTCCTGGCTCAGCCTCCCCAGCACTAAGATTATAAGTGTGCACCACCATGCCTGAACTGGGTGGCTGGCTCAGTGCACGCAGGGGGTGGGGCCAGCACAGCATGTGTGCTGGGGATCAAACAGTGGTCCCTGCCTTTGCCTAAGCAGGTGCTTACTTTGCTGAGCTATCTCGCCAGCCCCCGAGTGGGTTTTTGATAGGACCATTACAGGGAGCTAAGACAGATACAACTTAATAGGCAACCAAAGAGGGTCAAGCCCTAGAGAGTGCAGAGGATGAGTTGTGGCAAATATGCAGCAGGATATGAGCACGAAGGAGCCACGCCTCAGGTGGAGATGTGACGGCCAGACCGGACTTCCCTAGAGAGAAAGAGCAGCAGAGACCGTGCTGTGATCGGCAGCCTGGGGGCGGGGGGCAGGGCGCCTGACAGTGCCCTCCTGCCTAGCCCAGCTCCGGGCATCTGCACACCTCCCACCACTCTCACAGCCATGAAGGTACCCCAAGTTCATGGGGATGAAACCCTCTTTGCTAAGTAGCCTCTAGAAGTCCATAGCCTCACAATGGGCACCAAGGCTGCACTCACCCAGAGGAGCAGCTAGCAAAACTCTCCAGACACAGAATGCACTTGCCTGGCCCAGCACCCACGGGAGCTCATTCCGTTACTCCACTCTTCTTAGAGTGGAGAGAACAAGAAACCCAGGTTTCCAGTGACTTGCTCAATGTCGCATTGCTGGGGTATAACGTTTCTTTTCACCCTTCCCACCCTGGCCTGCATAAGCAACCTCCTTTTGACTTGGCCTTCTCCTTGCTTGGCCTTCCCTTCCCAAGTTGGAAGCCTTCTGATGACTTCCTTTCCCTTGGAGCTGAAGACCAAGGGGGAAGAAGGACTGGTGTGGCCAGAGCCAGGCCCAAGGCTAGACAGCCCCAGGAGACTCAGTGGGGCCTGGCGCTTGGTGTGGACATGTGCCTTGGTCTGCTCTGGCCGCCTCTCTCTTCGCTTTTGATCAGTGTGTCTTCTATCACTGGCTCCTTTGCCTTCTTTCTGTCACCCACTTCCCCACTACCACCCCACAACCCATCATCTCTGAGGTAGATTGACAGCTGGTCAACTTGTTACATCCAGCTGAACTTAACCATTGTAAAGCCCAAATAATTTTTAAGAGCATACATGAGGTTACACCGCCATCTTGTTTTGTATGTGTCGCCTTAGTACATCAACAAACCATGTCAGTTTGTACAGATTATTGTCTAATGTTATGTCTGTTTACGGCCATAGAGCTTAAATTATCTAATTTTTTAAAACAAAGAGAACACAAAAACCTCAGGCCTACCTGGGAAAAACATTTAATTTCCAGTCTGGGAACATTTTTATAAAATAAGTTATTTTGACCCAGCCATTTTCGGGAAACAGTTAAAACCACAGAGTTAACTAATAGTTGCCCTATGGCCTACCCCTCTTAGTTTCTTTAAAAAGTCATATATTCTCAAACCCACCAATTATTTTAAAGGTCAACCTAAACTAACCAATGCCATTCGCTTCTGTAACTGCGCTTACAAGACCCCTCCTCCCTTTGTCTTCCGGCTTAAAACCCAGCCCACAGTCAGCTGGGGGCTCTCTGTTCCTGCGCGTTCAGTGAGCCCCATGCATGCATGGAAAATAAAATCCCCTTGCTTTTGCATGAGAGGACGTCTCTTAGAGTCTTTCTTCACGCGGTGGGCTTCTCAGACCTAACACCATCCTGGGGCTGGGTGTGGGAGGCCCACATGAGAACTGTTTGTTTTTTTTTTTAAGAGCACAAAATAGTATTAAAATAAAAAAAAATAAATTACAAGTGATATGGAATTTTACTTAACAAAATAATGTGAATTTTATAGTATTTGTTGTAATGCATAGTGTTGTCTTCCAACTAGTTGTTCATATTACCAGATATATGCATGCAAAATTAGATGCAAAGAAAAAAAGGAACATATAAGAAATTAAGAAGAAGTACAAACAATGGGAAAAAAGAGAGAAAACAAATTAACTGCTCCTTTCCATAGACTAGCAGAAATCCACAGTATACTTGTCCAAACCACCCTGCTTACATACATAGATATATCCTTTTCCCTACCCCCACCCTGTCCATCTCAACTCAGTAATTCCTTCCTATTTAACAGGTTCATTCCCTTTTCCTAGAATCTACTGTACACTTCAGATTTTATTTTCTTTTTCAGGTTCTCACACTAAGGAGATAATATGATGTTTGCACATGTGGGTCTGGTTTATTTCACTTAAGAAAATTGTCTCTATGTGCATCACTTTGCTGATAAAAGCCTCAAATTTATCCTGTCTTATAGTGGATAATACTCCATCATGTAAAAATAGCACATCTTCTTTATCCATTCCTCCGTTGATGGGCATTTGGGTGATTTCCAGGAGTTAGCTACGACAAATTGTGCTACTATAAACATGGGTACACATCTATCACTATGGTATGAGTATTTTACTTCTTTTTGACAAATGCCCAGAAGGGGAATAGCTGTCTTGAATGGGACCTCCAACCCTAGCTTTTGAAGAAATCTCCACACTGACTTCCGTGGTGGTTGTACCAGGCTGCACCACCTGAAGATTGTTAATGGCAGGATAAGAGGCAGAGCTGGACGTGGAGAAGGGTAGCTGCTAGTGAAGTTGCAGGGAGCTGCTGGTTTTCCCCGTGAGCCTGACTGTTCTTTTCAGAGGAGGAGCTTGGGACCCTGTTGTTGCTGAGAGTGGCCATGGTTCACTTTGGGGGAGCTCAGGTCCTCATCGTGAGCATCCCTTCCTGGCTCTCAAGGTGAAGATGGTGCACTGCCCTGTCTCCTGCAGAGGCTTGTCCTGTTGGCTCTCCTGTCCTCATCCTCAGGGTGCTCAGGACCTCACTCTCACTGAGGACAGCTGTGGTACTTCTTGGGAGAGCTCTGCTTCTTACTTTCAGCATTGCTTCCTGGCTCCAGAGCAGATCCATGTCCTGCTGCACAGACTTTCTAGCTTCCACCGCTGACCTGTGGGCCTTCCCAGATCTGCGGGACAGGCCTGCACAAGACATTTTCATGGGCTCTTGGCCTCCAGCTGGGCTTGTTGGGGTGGGCATTGTTACGGGCTCTGGCTCTTCAGTGGGACTCATGCAGGATATTACCGTTGAATTTAGGCCCTCAGCTGGCTTCTTTGGTCCTTCAGTCAGATTTCCTGCAGTCTTTTTGCATGTGACTATTTGGATGACTATTATAAAATAAGCTTATAATTGTATTGTATTGTTCCTCATGCAAAACCCCAAACTACAACCACCTCCTTAGCCCTATCCCATCTCTTATAAACTTATTGTTCAGGTCTTATATAATCTCTAGTCAAATTTGCCTCTTGATTGACAGCTATCAGACTAAGGTTGTGGTCCTAGCTCAAGATCAGAGCCTTCCGTGTCCATAGCTAAGCAAGAAATCCTTGAAGCAAGAACTCAGACCCCTTGAAATGTTGTTAGAATGATGGTTTGTTTAGTCTCCCCATAGGTAAGACCAATGCCTCCATCCCAAGGGAAGCAGCCATAGAAGACAGAATGTCCTTTTTTCAAGCCCCTTAAATTTGGGGGACCAGGGCTCTCAGGAGGACATAGTATAAGCAGTGGGACTGTCGCTGCTTACTGCTTGCTACAGGGCAAGTCCTTTCCCTTCCTTGGCAGTCCTTTCCCTGCCGAATGCAGAACCTGGATTGTCAGCTTGCCCCTCTGCAACATTCTCTGTTTAGTGCCCTATGTCCCAAGTCACTTGGCTCCCTCAAGGGCATTTCTTCAGCAGCAAGCAGAAAAATCAGAGAGTCAAGATGCGGAGCGTCCCACAGGGCCCACCCTCCCTCCCCCCCATCCTGCTGTCCCTGTCTAATCTGTGCATGAATGCAGCTGTTTCTTCTCCTCTGTCCTCCCATGTTCCCGTGTTCTGCTGAAATTCTGATTTTCCCCTCCGCTTACAGTCGCTTCCCAGGTCCTGACATGTCTGGATGCATGTCTTTGCCAGTGAGCACAAAGGCTCAAGCAGTTCCCCTCCCACAGCTGTCACAGAGCTGAACACCGCTGCTCCTCAGGCACACCCAGCTGGGCAAGACGGGAGTAGGCCCAGACCTGACCAGCTAAGTTTTGTATAAACCCGAAGTATCTGTCTCCCCAAACTGAACAACACAATTTAGGATAAGAGAAGAAATTTAGGAGGGTGCTTATTAAAAATATTAAGAAAAAGCTCTTGCTGGAGACCCAGCTCTTTCCTCGAACCAGAGGGAAAAAGAGGTCCAACACACTTTCTTCATCCTGGCCTTTTGTCTTGGTTACTTTTCTCTCATTGCTGGGACAAAATATCTGACATCCAGCATTGAGGAAGGAAAGATTTATTTAGCTCACAGTTGTTGGAGGTTTTAGTCCATACTCGACTGCCTCCAAGGCAGAGTAGCACGTGGCAGAGGAGCAGCAGCTCCTGGTGGTGGACAACTGCATAGGCAACAGGAGCAAGAAGGGAAGAACATAGGCTGGGGAGATGGCTCAGTGGTCTGAGCGTCTGCCTGGCAAGCACAAGGACTGGGATTTAATGCTCTGTGGTGCCAGCCCCACCAGTCCTGCACCGAGCTGTCCACTGAATCTGGGCAGGGTGGCGCACACCTCTACTCCCAGCACTGAAGAAGCTGAGACAAGAGGATCACTATGAGTCTGAGCTGTGTAGGGAGACCCTGTACCAAATGCATAGATAAAAGATGAGCTAGTGCTGCTAGCAAGCCTTTCTTCCTCCCTTATATTGCATTCAGGTTATCCGCCCCAGGGCAGGTGCAGCACTGACACCCATAATCCCAGCATTGGACCATGAATTAATAACAAACTCTAGAATCCTGCCCAGGACTACATGAGGCTTTTGGGGGACAACTAGACACAAACCATAACACCTCCTATACATAGGCTGGAGTAGGAGGCTTGCTTCAAAGGGAAACTAGTTATCTTGCATTTCTGTATTTCCAGGTTAAGTGTAGGTATGGCGGTAGAAATTGTCTTCTAACTTTCCACATCTTTCTGGCTTGGGGCAGGGGTCTTTATCTGCTTTTTCATTGGAGTTTTTAATCCTTCCTCCTTGTGTTTACCTTCGTATCTCTATGCTTAACCAACTGCTTGAGTTAGTTTCTAATAGTGGGCTATCTCTTTCAGCTGCTCTGCCCTGTCTCAGGCCTCTGCCTGTCTACTCGCAGTTAGTGAACGTCTGGCCTGAGAGGGGCACTGCAGGACCCAGTCAAAGACCCTGCCCCCTGACTGGCAAGACTCCACTTGAAAGCGGGAGTTGCCCCATTCAGACTTAGAGGAGGAAAGCTTCAGAGTGAGGATGTAGAGAGGCTGTCCCTAAGCCACCAAGGAGCACGTCTGGCCAAGGGGGAGATAAGTCCAAAGGATGCCAGAAAGATGGGAGTAACACTGCTTGGAAATGGGGAGCTCACCGCTGTCGAAGTGCTGGGGTGCTAGGGCCCAGCATTCGTGGGAGAAGGGTGGAAGCAAGAGCTCCTCTTGGGATCACAGATGAAGACACACAGGGGAGGTGGTGGCAGGACTTCAGGAAGACATCTCAGCTGCACTAGGCCTCATAATGGGACCTTCTTGCTATGGAGGAAGTGGGATTTGCACTGGGGAGAAAAGACCATGTCCCCAGTGAGAGGAAGTCAGGTGGGCTTTAGAGTGGGATTCCCCATTTCGGAGGCAGGCCAGAGTATGAAGGAGATCGGCCATGTCCTGGGGGCTGAGGAATCCCAGCCATGTGTAGACTCCCTTGGAGGCCCACGACTCAGGACTGAGCATGCCAGCAGGGGCCCGGGCAGCAGCAAGTCTTCTTCAGGGTGTGCAGTGGGCTTTTGGCAGAGAAAACATCTTAGCTCTGCTCTCATGCTAGAGTCCATTGGAAGAGTTAGGGATAAGGCTGAGGGCAAGACTCCAGCTCCCGTGCTAGACTGCAGCAGGAAGCAGGGGCAGGGGCCTGACTGCGGCTGTGGCGGGCACCCTGGTGGCATGTAGGCCTTACAAGCATTTCTGTTTGTTCACAGAGATGCCATCAGAGGCTCTGAGGGCCTGCCCGGCATTACGCATGTGCCTTGAGGTAGGAGAGGTCCTTTCAAAGCCCAGACTTCAGGGTCTGCAGTCTCCCAAGTTAGTCTGGTATCTGGTTTTACACTTGACACTGAGCAGAACAGCAGGCCAAGGAACAAAGAGAACGGAGAATTGTGTGTGTGTGTGTGTGTGTGTGTGTGTGTGTGTGTGTGTGTGGTGTCCTTAGTGACAGTGCAGTGTGCTCCCAACTCACTCTACATCTGCTTTTCTTACACACAAGTGCGAGGCAGATCATCCTGGGAAGCCTAATGAGTCTCGGCTCCTTCCTCCTCCCTCTCAGGGGCAGAAGCCCCTGCTCACCCTTTTCACACCATCCCCAAGGTGCCCCTCTCTGTGACAGCTCTGGAAAGGTGA
This sequence comes from Ctenomys sociabilis, assembly GCA_004027165.1. Lineage (NCBI taxonomy): Eukaryota > Metazoa > Chordata > Mammalia > Rodentia > Ctenomyidae > Ctenomys > Ctenomys sociabilis. The sequence goes on along the minus strand of PVKA01013270.1, from coordinate 34,014 downwards.
GGCTTGGAGGCCAAAGGAGCATCTTCAAGACCAGACATGCTTTTCTGTGTGTGTGTTTTTCCCACTTAAAGCATGTTTCAATTAAAAACTCATAGTTAATAACCTCATGAAAGAACCCCTATTAAGCAACATGTAATAGAAAGGCCATGTGCTTTTATAATTTTTACTCTTTTTTTTGAACTGGGAATCAAACTCAGGACCTTTAGATTGCCAGGCAGGCGCTATGTCACTGAGCTACGTCCCTGGCCCTAGGACTTTTATAAATTTTAGAGGTAGTGTCTCGGAAAAGAGAGAGACCATGGAAGACAGCTCTGTAAACTCATGACAAGGCTGAGCAAAGGAAGAGAGGTGCTTTCTTTTTGTACTGCTTGTGATATGAGGCAGGCCAATATCACAGAGCAAGACAAAGTAAGTCATTGTCATTCTTGTGTCACCTTTTTATCTTAACTTCCAAGACAAAGAGTCCTGTGTTCCAGAGGTGTTAGGACGCTGTAAAACTTGTTTACTGCCCACACTTGTCATTTTCATCACTCCCAGCTCTGGACACTGCCTTGCTGACAGGGGAAATGTCAGAGGTGGACAGCTCGGGCCATGACCCTCCTTACTTAGAAAAGCATAAGGCTGCATTCCTGAGAGAGGGCTGTCAGGTTAGGGAAGACTTCTGGCCAGAGGGTTGACTTTTAAAAATCAAGAGGCTTGATATTAGAACATATCGTACAAATATTAAAGAATTTAAAAGTGAGTAAAGGAAAAAATATTTTGCCAGGCACAGCGGTACACACCTGTAATTCTAGCACTCAAGAGACTGAGGCATGAGTTTGAGGCCAGTCTGGGCTACATAGTGAACTTGAGGCCGACCTGAACTGCTTAGTGAAACTGTCTTAAAAAAAAAAAAGAAAGCAAAACAATTCATTAGCAAAACTTTCCTTCATCTAAGATATAACATTCATAGCATTCAGTATCATGAGTGACTAGTTAGCAGCAACTGTACTCAAATCAATAGCAGACAGAAAGGCTGCAGCTAATATGCAGCAAACGGGAGAGAAACACAGGCCCACACGGGCAGCAACATACATGATTACACCAAAGCCAAAGTTAACCCAGCCCAGGTAGCTTCTGCCAAAGCTGAGAGTATATGCAGAGAGACGATCTTGTGCAGCCCCACAGCCACAGTGGCAAGGCTCATTGGACAGACTCTGAAGGTGTGGCAGGGCATTCATTCTGAAGCTCCTCCGCAGCAGCCTCCTCTTTGTTGGGTGCTGTTGGGCACAGGTGACTCTGAACTTCCACTATTGACTGTTGAGGTTGACTGTTGGTTGCTGTGTGATGCCCAGCAGGGTGTGGGTGGGGAGGGGGCGGGGCCCCAGTGCCCACCCTCAGCCCCCAGGTTTGTGGCAGGAGGTGTCCAGTGTTGGCTGCAAGAAGGCAGTGTGTCCCTCACCTGTCCTCTGCCTGTCCTTTTCTCTCCTCCCATTCTCCTGGAGTCCACCCAAGCTGTAGAAAATGTAAAATCTTTGGGGAATGAATATATGACTCAATCCAATCATCACCTTATAGGTACTGCTCACTTGCGTCCACCTGACCTTGTCTAGAAACTCAAGCCAGTGAGAGCTATGCTACAAAAATGTTTTCTGAATTATTTTAGCCCACTCTGTGTTGTAGTCTATATCTACTGCATTATCACAGACCTTTTGGATTTCATAATTTTATCAGGCACCTGATCTATGAGATCTACTGGAACTTATATTTCCTTGACTATGACATCTCTCGTAGCTTGATGAAAATAGATGGCAAAGTATCTGACACACAACTTTATCATCTTCTTGTTCAATTCAGTAAGGAAGAGCTTATCCTGGAGTTATCTAGTAATGCAAATAACTCTTACAATGCAAGAGTCAGCCATAAATAAGAGTTCTAATTCTAAAAACCACCTAAAAAACAAGGTCATCTGCCATAGCAGATAATTTTAAGCTCAAAGTATAAATATGGAGCTGCTTATATTAGAACCAGTTTCAGTCCAAGTCTGGAGTGGTCAGACTTAGCACAGTCCCAACAACGGAGCACGGTCTCCTTTTCTGCAGAGATTTGGGCTGCTCAGGTCCCCAGCATAACAAGTTTCCAGCTGGTCCAACATGTTGGGAAATGCTTTGTTTTCATCAGCAATGGGTCTTTAGACTTCAAGGCCCTTTCTAGGAACAGCTTCAGCTAATTTTCTTCACACATCAGCAACCATTCCTCTTATTATCAGCAAGGTTAATGCAGAAAGAAATGTGCTTCAGGTGACTCCACTTATGTGGTGAGTGCTCAGAGACCACCCTCATTGCCTGAGGTATATGGTCAGGGTGTAGACTTGGATTTAAAGTGATTGCCATGCGTATGCAGGAAAACACATGGATTGCTATTTGTACGATTCATTGCCTAGGAATGCAGTGAGTTTGGGAAGGAGTCCAGTTTGCACCACCTTATCCCCCAGTACTTTGTCAAAGGACTGGGCAGTTGGGGACCGTTACTGTGGTTGGAGCCCCGGCCTTGGCAGTTGGGGAGCCTCTGGCCAGTCTCTGTCTGTCTCAGACTCCCCAGAAACTAAAAATATCTTTACAAATCCAATTACATTATGGAAAATGTAGATGATAAAAAGGGATATGGCAAACACCAGTCACCAACTGCCACTGTTTGGGCACCTTGGTCACTTTTTCACCCTGAGGAATCTGGCCTCAGAAAGGACACGGTGCTTCTGAAGCCACTGGGGTAGCTGATGTGAGGCCTCAGTGCTGGGGCAGGGGGCTGGGTAGCGGTGCCTCTTCCAGTGGCCCTGAGGTGCAGCTGACTGTGGAGCTCTCAGTCCCCTGGTGTGGGCCGCCCATGGGGGCCTGTAGCCTGTCCCCACCTGGCTCCTCCATCCAAACTCTGTGTCTGGGAGCACATTGCAGCCACCAGGATCTGAGGCCGCTGCACAATCAAGTTCTCAGTTGCCATAGGATGTTGAATGTTTAAAAATTAAGACTATTTTAGATTAATCAGATGTCAACAAGAGATAATTGAAGCATTAACTACTCCTTTCAATAGAGTAGGAGATATGAGTATTACAATTATCCAAGCTATCCAAGTATAATCTTTTCCCCTTCTTTTTTAAAATTCCTTTTCTTTCCAGTTTTTCCATTCCATGGGGAACAGATTCCTTCCCTTTCACAGTATTTATTGTACCTTCCCAATTTTACTCTTTCAGAAGGATTTTTACACTAGCGAGACAATACAACATTTACACATGCAGATCTGATTTATTTCATTCACCAGTATGGTCTCCAGTTTCATCCATTCACCTGAACAACTCATTTAAAGATATTATGTAATATAACAACTATTGTTGAATTCCTATTATTTTGTTTAGTAAAATTCTTTTTTTTTTTTTTTTTTTTTTTTTTTGTCTTTTTGAGGCAGGGTCTCACTATGCAGTTCAGGCTGGCCTTAAGCTCACTTTGTAGCTCAGGCTGGTCTTGAACTCACAACAATCCTCCTGCCTCAGCCTCCCGAGTGCTGGGATTACAGGCATGCGCCACCACGCCTGGCCATTGTTTAGTAAAATTCTGTATTTCTTTTTTTTTTTTATTTACCATGTTGTATTTTTTAAAAATTAGGAAATGTTAAGAAAATAAACTTGTCTCAAACACCTAAATAAATAAATAACTGACTGAAGTACTCAAAAGGACCAGCCATAGAAATTTTCTAATTCTAATCTAAGTAATATAGGGGTACTTATTTATAAGCTTGTAATCAATGGGAGGGGAAGCTTTTAAAGATAGAATTTATCAAATAAACTATAAACACAAAACCACCAAGTCAGACAGCCACGCTGGAGGGCGGACAAAAGGGGCCGGGGGCAGGGTCCTGGGGCAGCCAGGAGCTCATAGCTGGCCTCCAGAGGCCCGCCGCGGTGGGGGCGGGGCGGAGAGCTGGCCGTTGGCGGTTGGCCTGGCTCCTGCTGAGGCACTGAGACCCTAGGAGGCCCTTGAGGGCCCCTGGCGACCTGCACCTGCACTCCTCACCCAGACTGTGGGTAGAAGGTCCTGGCTTTAGAGGGCGGAAAGCTCCCACTAGAGCAGAACCAGCGTGACTGGGTTGCTAGTGTCTTAAGGAGCGAGGGGTTGGTCTTCAGGATGGGTTAGGTCAGAACTGCTCCAGCCTTGTTTAATGTGTCTTACATGGTGGTTTTAGTGGGAACTCTGGAGAACCTGAAGCCCCACCACAGAGAATACGAAGTGCGGTGGGATCTGTGGCCACACCCACAAATCCTGAGCTGGAGAGGCAACCTTGCAGGGAACCTCTCTCTTCAGCCCCAAGGCTTCAGGATTTTTACAGAGCTCTATCAAGAGTGCTGACTCTCTTCCTTCCAGTTAGATTAACCCCCCCCCCCCGGTCCCCGGGACTCCAGTCATCAGTTTAGTGAAGCCCAGAAGTTTAGGGTCCCGCCGGACGCAGGCCCTGCGCAGTTTGCAGTCTGCCAAGCCAAAGAGCCCAGAGATATCTGCCACCAAGACACACCTGATTTCCTTCGGTTCCTTTTTTTAGTGAGCTCTTTAATAAGCCAACCATGTATTTTTCCCATTTGCCATTCCAGACAGGAGGAAAAAGTAATTACCCAAAGGACTTAAAATCGGCCTTGATGTCATAGTATTATGAGCTTCAAGTGATTAAACAAAAAACACTGTCCTTGGTAATTTTCCTCCCTGATGGAAGATTTCCCTGCGGTCCCTAATTGTAGGTTCAGTTAGGGGTCGGGCCGCGCAAAGCTCTGAGGTTTGTGAGTGAAGCAAACATTTGTAGTGGTCACAAGGTGGATTCCTAAAATACCAGACCAAACCTGGGTGTGGACTCTCTGGAGTTGCTGAGCACCATAGAGGACCGGACGTGTTCTCCCTGAGGCCTGAGCTGGGTATAAGGAAAAGTCCAAAGGACATCTTGCCCTGACTTCTGACCTGTCCCCACCATTACTGTTTATAGAACCAACCATCCCAGGGCCAAAGGCCCTTGTCTCTAGAACATTATTGAAACATGAACCTTATGCACACATGAAGCAGACCAGTGAGCTCAGACTAAGAGAGATGACAGGGTGCTGGCATAGTTTCTAGCTTTCTCCTTCTCCGCTACCCCTTAGAAGCCCCTTACTCTGTAAGAGAGCTGCTGTTCTGGTGCTTCAGAGCAGGCAAACCCTTCTTGGGTCTTAATGAAGTTCATCCTTGCTTCAAGTATCTCCCCCTCCACACACACATCCTTTTTATTTCTTATACTGTGAAAGTGCAGTCAATTCCTGGTACAAAGGAGTAGGGGGTGCTGAGAAGGGCTATCTACAGTACATTCTTCAGCCCATCTTAAACGAGGTCAAATGTCCACATGAAGAGCCCCATGCATGGTGGGGCAATGACAAAAGACTTATCACAGAGTTGGAACCCAAAGCAAGAGACTGTGGGACATCCTGGTTAGTCTGTTTGACCTGAAGGGAATGGCCAGGCCTTGGAAGAAAAGTAGTACCTCCTCCTCACTCCTGACTTCATCTGCCTTAAATGGCCCTGGAAGACACAAGTAGTGTTGCAGATGTAATAAAAGAGCAATTCCGATACACGTTTAAGGGGTGCTAAGAATTCGGGATTTGATCTTAGGCAGACTGAGTACCCTTCAGGCGATGTGGTCCAGTGTGGGTGGGAGAGCAAGTGTCCTGGTTTGTGGGCCATAGGGTGCTGTTCATGTGAGCAGGGCAGTCACAATGCCAACAGCCTCTCCACAGTCTCCTTAGGTCCTGCATAGTTTCAGACATTCACATTTGGAAAAGGTGAAGTCCTCTTTATTGATTCGCTGGCTTTATCTCACAGCTCTCCATTTTAGCATTAGGCTGAGGTTAGCACATGCTGTTTGTACTCATTCCCTGGGCCCCTCAGCTCTGCTATTAGACTATGTGGTAATACATGCTGTGCTCTAGTGGGACCCTGGAGTGGAATTTAGGTGGTCTCAGTACTGTCCTGGAGAGGAGACGAGGAGACCAAGAACTTCTGAACCCAGGGTAGAGCAGGGAAGAGGGAGCACACTGGGGCATCCAGATTTGTGAGAGATCAGAAAGCAGGGCAGAGAACTCAAGTGTGGCAGGAGCGGTCTGAAAGGGCTGTGCTCCTGCTGGCACTGCTGGTGAGCTGTTATTCGGAACAGAAGCTGGGCCACTTGTTTGTGCCCTGGGCCAGAAGGAAGGCCCCTGTTGTCCCCCACCTTCTGTGAGGTTGTGGGCTCCTGAAAGGGTCTGTTCCTAGGTTGATGGTAATTGGCAAAGCCCTTGGGGGATAATTCTGAAGAAGCCAGACAATAAATTAGCAGTACATGGAGGTTTACTACTGTTTTCTGTGGGGAAGGCAAAACAAGAAAGTGAATTGTAGATTCCTTTTTGCCTCTGGGGGTGGTCAGAGGATTTTGTTCTTAGCTGGCACCACCACTCTTTCAGGTCTATCTGACTCTTGCCAGAAAGAACAACAGCAAAAATAGACAAGGAAGAAAAGGGATGAAAAAAGAGACTAAGCTAAGTGATGAAATTATAGAGAGAAAATAAAAAGCTGATAAATGGAACATTTGGGAAAAGACAGAAGAAAAGCTGACTGAGTTGTCATAGATGCCAGGGATAAAATTTCTTTTGCTCTCTTTTTCTTCCCAGCAAGCTGTAAGCTGTGGGCTAGGTATGAGTTAGGTGCTATTGTACAAGAAGGATGAGACTCCATCACTGCTCCCCAAGACAGCTTGCCCAGTAGGAGCAGGGAGGCTACAATGTGGGGGTGAGCAGTGCCTGTCTCACGCAGCTTTTTTGTGACTAGTTAAAGGGAAGGCAGAGACACAGGGGGCTCTCTCACTGTCTCAACTTCTTATAGGCTAACTGTGGACCTCAGACCATGTATAAGACGGAGGACTTACAGCCATCTTGTGGCTTTTCTGTGTGGCAATTTGCATGATACCGTCAGCACCAAGCAAGTGTCTGAATTGAGTCAGGCTGGGAAGCTTCCTGTTGGTGCCATGCCCAGTGCTACCGTGGCACCCCACTTTCCCTCAGTTCTGAGTGCCACTTTGACTACCTTGGCAAATTATTCCATAGCATCTTACCTTGGGCTCTTCTATCCCTTAGTGTATGAAGAAAAAGAAGTCAAGAGAAATTTGAAAATGCACCAACAAAAAGAAGCAGTACTCTTATCCCCTAATGGCAAAGGGGGAAAAACTGTCACTTAATCTATTGGTTGCCAAGCTGCTGGAGCAGGGGGATCACAGAGATGCTCTTGGTAGGAGAAACAGTGGGGAGTACAAGAGCCTGCTAGGTCCTCAGTTCTTGAGCAAGAGCCTCCTGGAGAAAGACACTTCATGTAGGTTTTACAGGAAAGCCTCTTGCAAGCACAGACGCTTCCCAAAATGTGAGCCTTCTGATGAGTCATGGCTTGGTAGGTGTGTTGGTGTCCATCAGACAATGAAGAACAGTTGTGGGCTTCCGGAGCTGGGAGAACTAACATTAGATTAGAAAGGGCCTGGGAATCCCTTCCTACATGTATAGTGGTATCTGCTCTTGTGGACACCAACTAGGAGGGGCTTGAGGTTGCCTGGCCAGAGTCCAAAATCACTGGGAACTAAGGCTCTGGCTGGAGAGACACTCTGTCCATAAAATCAAAGCCAGGGAAAGGGCACTGGCCCTGCTGCACTGATCTGGCCAGCCGCTTTGAAGAGTGTTTGGTGGCATGGTTCTCTGAGGGGCGGTTCTGTCTTTACTAAGAACCTGCTTCATTGTGTTTTTCCTCCTTTGCAGTGCCATTCAGATTGTAAGCTACAGTGGCCACAGTCCTGTGTCAGTGTTTAATTTCTACTGATCTAACTCAGCTCTGCCATCTAAGTAATGATGGCATAAAGTCATGGTGCTTTTCTGTCTTTGATCCTTTGAGCAGCCAAAGGAAGAACTCTAGATTATCAAGAATATGGCCTGAAATGCTCTGGGGATTGCAAAATTGCTGGCATATGAGTTGTTGGAGACCTTCACCCTGCTTCCTCCTGCAGATATTTATGAAATTTTGATAGTTTCTTGACATCTTAATCTTTTATAAAGCTGGAACTTTGTTTTCCAGCTCTCTTGTTTTCCCTTTGGTGTACAGATTCTGCCTGTCTCTTAGGTGTCTTGGGTTCTTTTCCTAGTTAACTTTCAGCTATTCTTTGGGAAATGTCCAAATGATTCCCAGCCATCATGAAAGCTGAAGTCCACCATACAAAAGACAAAGCCCACATGTGGTGCTCCTGGAGATGCCAGGTTTTGTGTCATTCTGCTGTTCTTTAAATGTGTTTGGACTCTGGGCCTTTAGGTCTGTGGTTCCTGTGACATGTTTTCTGGTATTCTTGCTGGTGGTGATCCTTGAAAGCGGAGCCAAGAACAGCACAATGGGCTTCAGTCTGCCACACTGTCTTCCCCAGTGTCAAATCTCATGGAAAGGGCTTGACACTGAATTTTTCTTGAGGATTTGCTGGGATCCTGATTCCTAGGCTAAAAATAACAAAATCAAAGATATTTTGAGCAGAGAATAGAGAGCCTGTGAACAAAGAATGCTTATTATTATTATTTTTGTATTAGCCATGTGAGCTCTCACAAATCTGCAGATTTCTCTGGGTTTTGGTTTCACTGTGGGTGAAACTGGAATATTTATATTGGCATGGCTTGTGTCTAATGTCCCCTGAAGCCTCCTGGGGTCATAGGTGGGGGCTTTTTAGAGGTGGTTGGATCTAGGGTGTGTGGGGCTGGGATTCAGGCTGCCCCACCCTGAGGGTAAGTGCTACCAATCCGAAGGCTAGGTAGCCTGGATAAGATATAAGGGACAGAAAGAGGGTCACTGCTTGTCACTTGTAGCTTTCTGTCTTGCTGCCTTCTGCCTGTCATGAACTATTTGACCTCTGTGATGTCCCCTTGCCATCCACCTGATCCAGCTGACCATGAACTGACCCTCCACAAACTGTGACCCAGATAAATCTCTTACCCTTAACTTGGGGCCTGGGATATTTTGCAATGAGAAAAGTAACAAAGATAAGCACCTACCTCAGAGTCATTGAGGGGATTCTTCATACCCCACAATCAGCTGCATTATATAAATGATTGTGTTAAAACCCAGTTCTATATATATCATGGCCACAAAGCAGGTACACTGCCCTCTCTGCCAACAGATGAAGAGTTTTTCATTGCTATATATTTCAGGTCAAATCATTAAAGCAAAGTTTTATGTTTGCATGTAAATATTTGTATGTGGAAAGATGACATAGTTTTTATCAACTTCTTGAAGAGGTTTCTGATCCCAGTATATTGAAAGGCTGCTAAAAAGCTGGATTTAGAGATCCCCCTCTCTTCCTCGGTGCTGCCTACAAAGGTGGCAGCCATCTCCTACTTGGCATCATGGCAGCCCTCAGACCTCTCGTGAAGCCCAAGATTGTCAAAAAGAGGACCAAGAAGTTCCGGCACCAGTCAGACTGATATGTCAAAATTAAGCACAACTGGCAGAAACCCAGAGGCATCGACAACAGGGTACAGAGGAGGTTCAAGGGCCAGATCTTGATGCCCAACATAGGTTATGGAAGTAACAAAAAGACAAAGCACATGCTGCTTAGTGGCTTCCGGAAGTTCCTGGTGCACAATGTTAAGGAGCTGGAGGTGCTGCTGGTGTGCAACAAGTCTTACTGTGCAGAAATTGCTCACAATGTTTCCTCTAAAAACCGCAAGGCCATCGTGGAAAGAGCAGCCCAGCTAGCCATCCGAGTCACCAATCCCAATGCCAGGCTGCGCAGCGAAGAAAACGAGTAGACGGCCTATGTGCATGTTTGTTTTTGTGTTCAATAAAACCACAAAAAAATGCAAAAAAAAAAAAAAAAGCTGGATTTAGAAATACAGAAATTGTCTTCAGAGAGGAAAACTGCTTCACAGAGAGGGAAATTCTTAATGTGGTAGGCTGCAGCGGTTGGGGGATTTTTCAGACCGGAACTGAAAATTCTGGACACAGTGATGGTGACTAGCCCAAAGCTAACGCAAATAACTGCTATTAGGCAAAGTGTCATAAGGCAAAATAGTCCCTATATAGCCTGAGAAAGTCCTCGTGGGGTCTGTTAGCTCACTGGTAGCCAAGACCATGACCTTGATGATTTCTGAACCACCCCACCACCACCACCAAAAAAAAAAAAAAAAAAGCCGGTACGGAATTCTCTAGGAAAGCAAGATCAGAACTGGACATGGAGGAGCAGTGTTATGCAGAAATGATCCATGCTTTGGGAAAAGGGAAGGGGGTAGGTCAGCATGCGCGGAGAGGGCAGAGCATCCAGCGGGCTTGGCCCTGGAAGACAGGGACCCACCTGGGTGCTGGAGACTCAGCTCCACATTCCACCCACCCAAAGGGATACAGGCATCCTCCAGGGAGTAGACACACTGCCCTGCCGGCTAAACCTTATGTTAGAAAGAGGACTGGACCACCTCAGTAGAGGACAGGCATTATAGAGCTTAAACCTGAGAAGGACGACTGAACTCCAGAGTGGTGGCCTTCTTAGGGGCCGGGGAGCTTAAGGGGCTTAAGGGGCTGGAGAAAATGCCACTAGCTTGAGAGGGAGTGGTCCCTGAGGCCTGTGTGGTGACTGCTTGAGCCTATCACTTTGACAGCCTCGAGCTAGTCCAAGTGGCTGTTCTCTGCCTCCCTCCTGCCTGACTCTTCACAAGGGCTCATACTTCCTGAGGCTTGAGTTATCCCTGGCCTGGCTAACATGGTAGTAGTGGAATTTCTTCATTTGAAACTGTATGGTTGGACAAGGGAAAATGGATATCATGTTTTTTCTGGATACTTCCAGCTGATCAGGGGCAGGGATGAGGAACCCTGAGGATTTCAGGGCTGCTTTGACATGGCCCTGACTAAGTGCTCGGTAGATGCTGTAGTTCTGTTGGTGAGAAATCTCTGAAACAGATTAATGAGGCATGGCAAAAACAGACATGGAAGTCCTAGAAGAATAAGTGGCTTTAAAAGGGACGATGGTGGGAGAATCCATGAGGGCCCTTTCCCTGAGGTACCATGCCCCGTCTCCACTGAATTTATTAGTACAAAAACATTGCTCCTGAAGTAAGGCACACATTGTCATTTGCAGCAGGTTTAGGTCTGAACCCCTTTGGAGGACCACCCAGGCAAGGGTGTCTCGCTGATCTTGAGTAGGGACAGGATGCTCTGAGATTTCTGAGAGCTGTTTAGGTAGAAGGGAGAAACAATATAAGGAGATACTAAGGCCAGCCCTGTCCTGGCCCCAGCCAGGATTCCCGAGGTGACCAGGAGGGGAAATGGCTGTACTGCTCTCTTGGCCCTCACAGTTGTGGGCATCTTGACAAAAATAAGGGTACAGGTACAGGGTGGGAGTGAGGGGAAGGGTCGGAGATAGGGTGGGAGAGAGAAAAGCCAGAGCGCAGCCTCCTGACCAGGTAGAGGGCAGGTGAACTGATATACTGGTTTCATAGACCCAAAAGAGACACATCACTTAAGAAAGACAGGGAAAGAGGTTGAATTGAGACAGGCGAGGAAAAGCCCCAAGTCCAACAAGTCTGTTGTTGTTCCTGGTGCATCAGATGAATATTGTGTCTGTATGTTCACAGCAGGGGTATGGTGGGATGTTATTTTGGGGGTACCAGTGCCTCAGACTAGGGAGCTTAATAGAGGCCATTTTATTGAGATGGGGCAAGACCAAGCAGGTTGAATGTATAGGTTATCATACTGTGTTGAACTTGGGAAGTTTGGAAGTCTAAGCAACTCAGCAGGGGCTATGTAGGGTCCTCACTTTGAAAACATCCTGTGCAAGAGGGTGGCAGGAGATGGCTTGAACACTACACCAGCCCTGGGTGCAGGGCAGCTTGCCTACAACACAAGGGAGGAGAAGGCCTGTCCCCTCTGGCCCTGGCTTTGCTCTTGCTGCTTTTGTTTCTTCTGCTCCCTCTGCCCCTCCACCAACAGCTGGACCCAGTTGATAATGAACTGAAACCTCCACAAACTGAGCTGAACCAACCTTTCCTTCCTTAACTTTGAGCATCAGGTATTTTGTCTCAGCAATAAGAAAAAAGTAACCAAGACACTGAATTTCTTAGATTTGTTTTTCAGGAAGAAAAACATTTCATAGGCTGAGGGGAGGATGGGGATATCGGGTATGGCCCCTAACTTAGGTTGGGGCCCACGTCCAGAGGGGTAGGCAGTGGGGAATACCTGAGAAAGAACATAGTGGGGGCTACTCCCCCAATCATACAATACAGAAACAGGAGAGTGATTAAGCTGACTGAAATTCTGGGAGAACAGAGTGATCCTAGTACTGAAAGGGAAAGAAATAGGTTCCCCAGCTGCAACCCTACCCCCCTGAGTTCTGTGGACTCCCTTCTAGTGGGACAACAGATCCCAGACCCCATCGGTGCTCCACTGTTAAAGCCAGCAGCTGCGCTACATCATCAGAGACTGGCCTGAGTTGTTTTTTCAGAGAGCTATGCCTGAGTTCCTGTTGAGGACAGTCCACCCCCCCGTGTCTCCACTGACAACCACAGGTAGACACGGCTTGCCAGGGCAGCTCTACCATTGCCATATCTGTGGCAAGCACTGGGAGGCCACTGCTGTAAGGCAAGAATTTGGCATTTTAACTCTTTTTTTTCTTTGTTTTTATACAGGATCTCACTACACAGATCAGATTCATAGTGATCCTCCTGTTTCTAGCCTCCCAAGTGCTGGGATTACAGGCGCTCGCCACCACGCCTAGTCTCAATTGTCCTCTCAGCATGCCCTGGGGGTGGGATTGAACCCCTTCCCCCCATTCCTGTGTCTTCCTATGCAGGCGCTTTAATCCACTTAGCTATCTGGCCAGCTCTTTTTTTTTTTTTTTTTTTTTTTTTTTCTTTTGGCTTTTGCTCATCCTCCTGGTTATTACTTTGGAAGGCAGCATTTATGAGTTTCTTAGAGTCTGAAGTATTTCTAATTTTTGAAGCCTTTTCCTAATTATCAGGGGCAGACTGAGAAATGAATTGGAGATGGATCTGTCCTTCCCTGGATTTAGGATTTATGTTAGCATACTTTAGGTGGGATATAAAAAGAGCTGAGTTTTCATCAGGCCCTTGAATAATTTCTCAACAGGATTTCTCTGAGAAGGAGCCCAGGAGATGCTCAACCTAAGCCAAATTTGTCCAAGAAAAAAGGGCCATGGGCATGTACTAATCCTGTGATTGCCATCTGTCCAAATGGGAAGTCAAAGGGGATAAGGGGAGCAAGCACTAGTTTAAGCCTCAAGACTTAACAGTTTAATTTGAGCCCACATTTAAGTGTCAAGATTTAAAACGATGAGCTCTAGAAGGTAAACACATGCAGGCACAACTGCCCAGTGGTCAAAGACTACAAGGCAACCTCTGATGGCTCTGCGCCCGTGCAATGCCCTCTGGGTCATCAGAGTGGAGAGTCAGCATGGCGAGGGGACCCCAGAACAGTGGAGGACTAGATGCTACTGGTCTGACTTTTGCCTTCTTAATCCAATTAACTGCGAAGGGCCTCTATTGATTGTTGAGGGCTCCAACCCTCCACCAGGCTCACTGTACCGTCCATGTAAACCCTGCCCCCATCCCAATCTGCTAAAAGTTCCAACCTCCGTCTCCACCTCCAGGTGCTCTGGCTTTGCTTTTGGCCACTCTTTCGCACCTGGCAATAAAGGGTTTCTCTGCTTTCCTTTTGCACCAGAGGAAAGAACCATACAACCCCAACGCAGGAAGGTCACAAACTTCCTCCTCCAGGCCCCACATAAGCCCTCAGCTTTCAAGAGAGCCAGTCCTCTGCTGTAGAGTCCCCCTACCTTCCACTGTTTCCTAATACTCCCCATTCTGGGGACACAAGTACTGATGGTGTCACTTCAAGGCCTAGGATCTAGGGACTGACTCTCTTTCTTTGTTGCCTAAGGGGGAACTGGTTATGGAAAAATGGCTTGGGGGGCACTTGGGAACTTGCAAGTATGACAATGGCCAGATGGATGGAGGTTTGAGTCCCAGCTCTGCTGTTCCTAGATGTGACACTTGGGACAAATTATTTTTCCTTTACAAACCTCATTTTCTCCATTCCTATCTCCTGCATAGGGTTATTTAGATAAGATAAAGTATATGAAGCATTAGGCATGATGTCTACCTAGTACATAATCAGTAAATGCTATTATTATTGAGATAGTTTCTCTGACATTTCAAAGCTATGAATAGATAGTGGACTTTAAACAGTAATTAGGTCCAAACTAATAAACAACAGGAGAAAGCGGAGTCTCTACAGGAGGGTTGTTTTCCAATGTCTCCAAAATATGACATAAAAATCTTTAAGGAGGCTAGACCTCTTAACTGTGGACCTGGTCTGCAACTTTAGGTTCAAGTGAATGACCAGTCGGTGCACATCCCAGGGTAATATAATTTTCCCAAATCTTACTTTCTCTTCTATAGAACACCGATTCATGGGAAACCAATTGTGGCGGATCGCTGACTGGTGAACAACTTGTTACACTCAGCTGGACTGAACTAGTGTGTTGCTGGGTGTGGCAAGCCCACCTCAGGACTGCTGCTGGCAGCCTAACAGGCAGAACTGGAGAAGCTGTCAGGAGGCTGTTAGGGACGCTGTGGAAGAAGCTGTTGGAAGGTGTTAGGGAAGCTTTTTGGAAGCTATTGGCAAGCTGTTGGAAGCTGCTGGTTCTCTAGGGCTATTCCGCTGAGGGACCTTGTCATCCTGGCTTTCCTGATGAACTTGGCTGTTCTTGTTGGAGAAGACCCTGTTGTTGTTGAGAATGGCTATGGTTCACTTGGGGGGAATTCTGGCCCTCAGTCTGAGCATCATTTCCTGGCTCAGGCAGGGGGATGAAGATGCACTGCTCAGTCTCCTGCAGAAGCTTGTAAGGTTGGCTTTCCTGATGGGAACTTGGCTTTCCTCAGCCTTTGAGAGGGCCGGAACCTCACTGAAAATAGCCGTGGTACTTCTCAGATGAGCTCTGTTATTTTTTTTTTTTTTTTTTTTTTGGTGGAACTGGGGATTGAACTCAGGCCCTTGCGATTGTCAGGGAAGCACTTATTCCACTGAGCCATCTCCCCAGCCCAGGAGCTCTGTTCTTAGAGCATCGTTTCCTGGCTCCAGTGCAGATCCCTCAGCCTGCTGGCACAGATGCTTCATCCCACTTGTGCAGACTTTCTAGCACCCACCACTGACCTTTGGTCCTTCCCAGCACAGATCTGTGAAGCAGGCCTGCATGAAACACTGTCATGGGCTCTAGGTCTCCAGCTGGACTCATGCAGGACATTACTGTGGGATCCAGGCTCTCAGTTGGATTCTTTAGTGGGTAGACAGATGTCCTGAACTCTTTTTTTTTATATGATATCTTTGGGTGACTATTATAATCTATTTACAAAGTATGTGTCCTGTATTGTATTGTTCCCTCTGCAAAGCCCCAAGCCACAATACCAATGGTTTTGACGGGGACTGTTGTCCCATTGATGCGGGCGTAGAGCATCCCAATTACCAGAATCCCTAATCCTGCTCCCAGTGGTATTCAGTGGATGATGTCTGTGTTTCTGCTGCAAAGACTGCTGGGAGCATGAAAGCCATTTTTATGACGGTTCCATCTGAAATGAGTTGCAGCTACCTCAGACACGACACAGTCATATTCTTCAGCAGCGCAGACCCCGCTTCCAGGAAGACCAGCCTGATGAGCCACAGGGAGTCATCCTGTCAGAAGCCACAGATACATCTCTGCCAGCAAGGATTTAGCAGGAAAGGCTGCAGCTCCCTGGCTCCAGCGGCTCCGTATCAACTGATACTTGTCCCATCCAAAAGGCTTATACTTTTAGAAAGCAGTGGTCATCTGAGAACAAAGCTGTTGTTATCATGGGAAACATTCATGTTCTTTAATTCAAAGACTTAAAAATAATAGCTTGCACTCGAAAGCAAGGACAATAGAAAATACTTCATGGTAGCTTGAGGTGTTTTAAGAATTAATATTCTGGGAAAGTTTTTATGTTTTTGTTTTTGTGGTACCAGGGATTGAACTCAGGACCTTGCATTTGCCAGGCAAGCACCTATTCTAGTGAGCTATCTCCTTGGCCCCAAGAATTAATATTCTAGACATCAAGTGCTGTATGAGTCACTTGGTGCCTGACACACCACAGACTCAGCGAGTTGCATGGAACTGACAGAATGAATGGAGGGAAGAAAGGAAGGAAAGAAAGAAGAAAACAATAGCAAAAAAAAATGCTGGGACTTCACATATGTGTGCCATGATTCATAGCTTGAATGACCTTAGACAAGTCCCTTTACCTAAGCCTCAGTTCCTCATCTGAATAAAAATGCCTCTCTCATTGGTTTGTTGGGAGAAAGAAATCAAATAATGTAGATAGAAAGACATGTGCTCGAGGGCACCTGACAGTCATAAGACCTCAGCTGCAGATCAACATCAGTTCAACGCAATATACCTCATCAAATATTTACCAAGCCTTTCCTCCGTGCCTGGGGTTGTACCCAGGTGCTGGAATTGGATGAGAGATGGAGATGTCTGGAAGATTTACTGCTTGCAAAATGGCATCTGGAATGGAGGCAGATCTAGGTTCTGGGTCTGAGGACTTTTACTTATTTTGCATATATTCACAATAGGTTCCCTCAACTCCATGCTGGTCGCATTGCCGCAGTCTTTGCTCATAGAAAGTTCACAGTCATTTACAGGAGCAGAGCCTGTAGGTCTCAAATTCCACAGCGGCATGGTCAGCGAAACCACAGTGGTACCATGCTGAAGAGGCACAGAGGGAACAAGGACAATGACGGAGCGAGCAGGGCAGTTGGGTACATGTGCATGAAGTGGAGCGGGTGTGCGCTGAGTCAGGGAATCAACAGGAATTGACACACAAAGACACAGAGGAAGGGCATTGCAGACAGCAGGAAATATGTGCAAAGCCAAACAGGAAATTTTTAGTTCCAGATTCTTTTAATTTTTTATGTATTTAGTACAGGGTCTTACTATACAGATTGAACTCGTAGAGATCCTCCTGTTTTCAGCCACTCAAGCGCTGGGATTATAGGTGCACATCAAAATGCTGAGTGCTGAGGATTAAATCCCGGTCCCTGTGCTTTGCCTAAGCAGGTGCTTTAGTCTGCTGAGCTACCTGGCTGGCCCTTCTAATTCCAGATTCTGCTGAGAACTAGCTTGCTTGATTTTATTCTGTCTTCCTTTTTTTGGAGACAAGATCTCACTATGTAGTCCATGCTGGCCTTGAACTCATTGTAGAAACTTAGTGTGATCCCTCTGCCTCAGCCTTGAAAGTGCTGGGATGACAGGCATGTGCCACCATGCCCAGCTTGAGAACTGGTTCTTGCTAACTGTTCCCCAGGTTCCTCTGGGATTTCAGCCTTATCTCAGGAAATGAAGGTCAGGTAGCACAAGGCAATTTAGATTTACTATAAAGCACTTTCTATCTGGCTAGCTCCATGTAGCACACACAAAAAAGGGGCAACTCTGAGATTGTCATTTTTAGGACAAGAGTCAGAAGCCCCCTAGTAGTGATAGTGAGGATGATGGGCACAGCCTGAAGCCACTGGGAGGTTTTTGCTCATATGAGTTCACCTGCTTTGCTAGTACTTAGAAGAGCACCCCAACCAGGCCCAGTGTCACACTAAGAAGATCATAGGCCAGCAGAGGGAGACAGACTATGCAAGGCACAGAGCCAGCTCTCACATATTTGGACTCGCAAGGTTTTGACTTTATGACGCTGCAAAATCTCCCCATACTGAAGTCAGGCATGGTAGCACCATCTGTCACCCACTTCTCCGGAAGCTGAGTCAGAAGTGTTGTTGTAGGTTCGAGGCCAGCCTGAGCACATGAATTCAAGACTGGCCTGGACTACATAGTTAGACTGTCTCAAAAACCAAAATCCAAATGTATCTAGACCACTATTGTGTTTTTTCACTTTCAGTACAGCGTTCAATGAGATATGAAATATGTAATCCTTTATTATAAGATAAACTTTATATCAGATGATTTTGCTTAACTGCAGGATGATATATTCTAAGCATGTTTAAGGTTAGACGGGTAATATATTGTCGACTTAATAAAATTTCAGTTTAAAACAGGTTGGTTAATCCAGATATGACTCCATCATCCTAAATCCGGGGGCATCTGTAGTTGGAAAATGGATTAGGACCCTAACCTCAACCTGATACTTTTCTGTCTGCACATGATGAGTATGCCCAGGCAAGAAACAGAATCGCGGGGACCTACAGGTCACATGAAGGGTGGATGGCAGGCTTGTCGCCTAGTCCACTTCCGGCTTCTGGGTCCTGCATCACCTTCTCCAGGAGGCCACAAACGCTTTCAGCTGCCAACTCTTTATCAGGGCGACAGGTTGCCTTCTCTTCCAACTGCTGCCTCCCGGGTTTGAACATGATGCCCAGCTAGCAGCAATGTAGTTCGCCCCTAGGCCGCTACGGGCTCTCGCAACGGCTGCGCTCCGACCCGAGCAGCCAATGCGGGAGCGGACGTGGGAGGCGGGACTCCAACCTGAGCAGCCAATAGGACGCGGACGCGGGCGCGGGAGGCGGGGCCCTGCCCGGCTATAAGCGAGTAGCGCCGCTGTCCCAACTGCAGTGCTGAAGCCGGCGCTTTCTCTGCCGTGCATTGTTGAAAGTTCCAGTTCTGAGCTCACAGGCAGACCCTGAGAGCTCAAAGAGGGCAAGGTCTGCGTTCTGTTTATTCGCATCTCTGGTACGCCAGGAGAGACGTGCGGGTGGGCGCGAGGGTGCTTGCAAGTCGGTGCCGCGGGATCCAGCCTTGGCGGGCACCCAGACCAGGCATCTCTCCCCGCGGAGCTCGTCCTCCCGCCTCACCTCTGCCAGCCGGGCCGTCGAGGATGCGGCTGCTCGGAAAGCTGCGGCCCTCGGCTCCAGAGCCCGCTTGCTCCAACGTGCTCACCCCGGGCCGCATCCCCGAGTTCTGCATCCCACCGCGGCTGCCCCCACCCGCTCCGCCCGAGCCACCGCTGCCCGCCGGGGTGCTGCCACGCCGCTGTGCCGCCGAACCGGACCTGTGGCCGCGCGCCACCGACTGGGACCCGCGCTCGCAGGCCGCGCTCTCGCTGTCGCACCTGCCCCGCGCGCGCACCGCTTACGGCTTCTGCACGCTGCTCGAGAGCCCGCACACGCGCCGCAAGGGGTCGCTCTTCCTCGGAGACCCCGCGCCGCGGCCCCGCGCCCGCCCCGACGGCGCCCCCCCCGGAGATGCGTCTCCGCGGGCTCCCTGCCCACCCCACGCCGCGCCCGCCGCGAGGTCCCGCCGCCGCCGCCTGCTGCGCGCTCCCGACCGCCTGCTGAGCCGCGCGCTGCGGGCCCGGAGGAGTCGCGGCCCTGCCCGCGCGCGCTCAGTCTCCAGCGGGGAAGACGACGGCGGCGACCGGAGTGACGAGTGCAGCCTGCAGCCTCCGACCGCGGCCGCCGAGCGCCTGGAGGCTGAGGGCGCAGCGGCTGTGGACGCCGACCCCTGCCCGCGCGGCGGGCGCCTCCGCCTGCGGTTGCTGCGCCCCGAGGATCCGGCCGTGGGGGCCCCCGAACCCTGCACCGCAGGCCGCCGCTGCCGCCTTACCCTGCGGCCGTAGGGCGCCACGCGGGAGCAGCGCCGCCTGCTGCTCCGCCCGGGCCGCGGGGCCGCTCCAGACCCGGACCCAAACTCGGACTCGCGCTGTGCCAGGGCCTCTGGGGAGCCGCTGCGCCGCCTGGCGGTGCACGTCCCTGCCGGGAACCCCGGCCGCGCTCAGGCCCGGGGCTCCACGCTGCTGCCTCCGCGGCTGCTGCTGCTCTAGGACGTACAGGAGATCCTCGTACACTGACAGCTGTTTTATATAAAATAAATGTTATTTATTCATTTTTCTATTTAAGATTTTGGTTTATTGATGTTTTAATTCCTCGGCGTTCACCTTTGTTACTATTCACAAATCTGGCTCTATCTAGGCCATTTTTATATTCAGAGGCAGAAGAGGTTGGTTTGGACTGGGAGAAAGGAAGAAACACATTTGCCTGACTTTCTTTCCACACATTTTTTCCTTTCTTCCAGCTGTATGCAAGTACTAGATGGTTAAGGAGTTTTTAAAATTTCATTGACAACCATGCCCAGCGATAAGCAGCTTTGCATAGCAAAGTGGCACGGGGGAAGAGGGGTAGAAGAGAGAGAGAGACAGAGAACAGGCACATACATGACAGAGACCCTCTTTCATGAGAAGAACCTATGTCCTCGGGGGAAAGAGAATTCCTTTCTTACTGAGGGGGGAAAACCCCCCAAACAGCAGGGTTCTCTTGGAAGTGAATTATTCAAAAACTTCTAAGAGGAAAATGAGGTGAAGGCTCTTCCAACAGGTGGTGAGGGAGGGGCCGTAGGTACTCCTATGTCTCTTCCTTCCTTAAAGGCTCCTCAGGACCTCCCTTCCTGCCCCTGGACTTTTGCCTCTGATTTTTTTTTTTTTTTTTTTTTTTTTTTTTTTTTTTTTTTGGTGGCATCCTTCGTGCACCTAGTGGTGTATGTAACCTACCTAATAGTTAGCTTTGCAGGATTTCCTGGGTGACTTGAAGTGTAAATTGTCTGTCTCTTCATTGCTCGGTTCTAAACCAGGGTTTTAAAAGCCCATTTCTTTTCATTTGTTGATTCAGTAAGTAGATATGTGTCCGTTGGACACTGATTCCAATCAGAGAGGTGACCCTTTACTGTAGATGCCCTTGCTGCTGTGGAAGGTGTTTGGCAGTGGGGGGTCATTTTTTTTTTTTTTTTCTGTCACTTGCCGCAGGTCTGAGCTAAGGCCACCCAGGACATTTTCTAGGGCTTTGTTTTCTTCATCACTGAGGTGGGGAAATATTTGCCCCCCCCCCCAAGTTTTCTGCCTTTGTCACCTAGCGGCTCTGGAATACCTGTGAATTTAGATAGCAGAGCACAGCCTGGTGCAGTGGCTTGCTCTGTAACAATAGCACTCTGGAGGCTGAGGCAGCAGGACTACTGTGGGTTTGAGGCTAGCTGTGAGCTACAGAATAAATTCAAGGCAGCCTGAATTACAGAGCAAGAATCCATCTCAAAGGAAAAAAAAAAAGCAGCACTCCCAAGACCAGAACAACTCAGTGGGTGCTCACTTGGGTTCTGGGAACCTGGCTCCTTTCTGTCTGGCCTCAGCTCTACACTGGAGTGGGGCTCAAAGAAAAGGCTGCCCTCTGGGATGAGAGGAATGCAGATCCCAGTGGTAAACTTTGTCAGATGTAGTCATTTGTTCTCATTCAGCACTGAAAGCTCTTTACTACTGTTGATGTCGAAATGAGATTTTGGGTGCACATTTGACAAAGCCAAACAAAAATTCTATATTTAAATATAGTTTCAAAGTGATTATCCCTTTAAAATCATCAAATCACTCTTGAAATTGAGGAAACACCACAGAAAGAGAGCAGGCCCCAAGCCAGGGACACATTGCTATGTGCCGGAGCCAGGCTGCCCAGACAGCTCTGGGTGAGAGATCTAGTGTCTATTCTCCCAGCAGCTGTCATGGGAGCCCTTTCTCTGCCACGCATAGCAGCAAGCCAGAAAATGCAGCTCCGTACAGGGTAGACAAGTGGGTAGCCATGGCCGTGTCTCATTATCACAGGTTACGGCAACAGTCATGACAGCACTGAGCTGAGGGGGTAGCAGAGACCACCCCCATGGGGAGTGGCAGTGGCAGGTGGCCCTGAGAACTAAAAAAGGAATCATTCACAGGAGGAACTCGACACATATACACAGCCCGGTAGTCACCCTATTACCCCGAGGGGCATATTAGTGGGCCTTGGTCTCCTCTCCTGCGTCTTCTAATCCTCCTTGTCTTCGTTGATGACCCCATCACCCTCCTGTCCAGCAAGCCATGTGGAGTCACACTTGGTGCCTCCCTCTCGCATTCTCCTCCTCTCTTGTAAATGTCACTTTCCCAAAAAGTCCTTTCTGAGTCACTTCATCAAAAAATAGTGCCATCATAACTATGCTGTCCAAGCCATGTATGGTGGTGCACACCTGTAACCCCCACACTCAGGAAACTGAGGCAGGAGGATTGTGGTGAGTTTGAGACCAGCCTGGGTTACAAAGTGGTCTCAAGGCCAGCCTCAACTGCGTAGGGAGACCCTTTCTCAAAAAGAAAACAAACCCTACCGGGTTCCATATCTTTACTTTTGTTCCCGTCACAACTGCTGCCTGACATCACATGACCCTTGGCCTGTGCACTTTGCTCGTTTTCTTCTCTGGGAATGACACCCTGTTAAGAGAGGAGCCTTGTTCCCCTATCCATTGCCCTGTCTCCATGCCTGATGCTATGTGGTATATATAAAATCTTCCATGAATATTGCTAAACAGAGATAGCATGACATGGCATGAGCAGATATAAACAGAGGCCAGGAGAGTCCACCATGGGGCTTAGGTTTCAATGCCAACATTTCCAGGTGACATGGAGATGGGAAGGACCTGGCTTCAGGTGAAAGTAGGATGTTACAAAATTAAATCCAATGATGGTTTAATCTAAGCTCATTTTGTAAAAGGTAGATTATGGGGAGATAATGCTAAAGACATGGTGAAGCAGTAAGGTTAGGAAAGTGAGTGAAGGGCATGCGGGAGTTCTTTAAAGTGCTTAGTACCTGTTGTGTAAACCCTAATTATTTAAAAAATAAAATTAAGAAAGAAGAAGATGGTGACAACAGAGATCTAGGGTGTGAGGGTCAAGGTTCTGGGCACTGCATGGGTGGTTCTGATCCTCCTCGCAGACAGAAACAGGAAACAGATGCTGGCTCTGTGTAAACCAGGAACTGCTGCCAACCTGCAAAAGGACTGCTACCCTTTTCCTCAAATAAAACACGGACTCCCCATGTAAGGGTCGTGCACAGCCCCCACAGCTCTACAGGCTCAGGACCTTGGTCACCACGGTGCGGGCCTCCGCGCGGGTGGCAGTGCTGGTGCCTTGGCAGTGCCTCTGCCCCGTGAGGGCAGATGGAGCTCGGGTGCACCCAGCACTCGTAGGCCTCAGGGAGTTGCCTTCTTTCTCTGGCCTCCATTTCCTCATTTTGAAATAGAAATATCACGTTGGCTACTGGGGTAGAGGGTTGTGAGGATCCGATGAATTAACAGGTGAAGTGTTCGTTCCTGGCCTCCACACTTATTTTAGACACCTGGTCAAGCTTTTCCCCCATACACCAGGCCTGAGCTGAGGAGCAGAAAGAGCTCAGAGACCATGGGCCTTACTCTCAATACGAAGTCTGGAGCCTGGCTTTTCAGGCTGACTTCTCGCAAGGCGGACTCTGCTCTGGCCCTGACCCTGTCCCAGTGTTGAGCATGCTGAGGCTCAGGTAGGATCCCAGTCTGCTGGGGATCTGTGGGGCCTCTCAGTGCCCTGGATCCATCATGTGTGTGGGGACTGGAGGCTTTGGGTGTGTGATGACAGCATGCTCCTGCTGAGAGCGCTGAGGGCTGAGCAGTGTGCCCCCCTCCTGCCACCTGCACCAGGTCCTCATGCTGCTGGGAGTTGAGCGAGGGCAAGGAGCTCTGCAGAGGAAGTGGCTGTGCTGGAGGGACCCTGAGAGCCCTGACAGGCAGATTCTCAGGACCACAGCACCCTAGGAGTGTCTTGGGCTATGTTCTGCTCAACAGGGGGTGGGGCTGTGGGTTCCCAGGAGGCTGGGCTGTGGTGCAGCCTGTACCCAGAGCTCTGTGGCAGCAAAGAAAGGCAAGGCGCAAGGGAGGCATGGGTCCTGGAGAAGGAGTGGTGAACGCAGGAGGGCAGGGGGTGAAAGGGCAGCGGCTGGCTGTCAGGAGGCCACAAGGCTGCATTTCTGTGCAACAGTATAATTGTACTGTCCAGCAGTATAATTCATGTCAGGGATGAGAGCGGAAGAATGTGGCAGCGTGGATCATTGCATTCTCAGTGCAAGGCGCTGTTCTAAGTGTGTGTCTATTAAGATATTTCATTACCCAGGTAACCTGTTACTCTATGTAACAATGAACTGAGTAACAGATTTAGCATTTCCCAAGGTCAACAAATATCCAGGCAGTCTGGCTGTAGAGGGCAAATTTTCATCACAGTTCTTTTCTGCAGAGGACCCCAGCGTGACTCAAGGGGCAGGGAAAATGTTTTTTGTTTTTTTTTTTTTTTTTTTTTTTGGCAGAACTGGGGATTGAACTTAGACCCTTGTGTCTGCCAGGGAAGTGCCTATTCTGCTGAGCCATCTCCCCGGCTGCCAGAGAATATTTTTTAAAAACCCTTCAAACTTTTCACAATTCTTTTCCAGAGACCAGTCTGAAATCATAAGGCCAGCACAAACCAAGCCTTGCAAAGAATATCCTAAAGTTTGCCCCAAAGTGTAAGTGCTATAACTACACCAGGGTTCAAATCCAGCTGCCAGTGTTCCAGAAATTTCCCACCACAGTGGACATTATGGTGCCTGGCACTGTTAAAGAACAAAACAGCTACATACATGCTTCCAAAGGAACAGGTAAAAATAATCTGTGGAGTAACTGACTGGAGACAAAAGCAAAGTTTAACCTTAAGAGCTGTCAATGGAACATCTGGTGTGGTCTGTTTCTGTACCGATCATGTGACAGGAAACCCCAACAGCTTAATCAGTTCTGTTCTTTGTGTTTCCATGTACTGCAGTAGGTCACGGTCACAGCGTCATTTTTGTTCCAAAGAACAGAAATCTGGGAGGGGAGAGACTAGCTGTGGAGGTGTCAGGGCTCCACTTTCCTTCTGCCATAGCTGGCTGCTGGCATCCTCCTTTCCTAAGGAAGACAGAAAGTTTGTGTTCTGGCTTATAGCTTATAAAGCCCTTCTGCTGCCTCCTAGAATCTCATGGAAAAGTGAAGCATCTGTACAGGGCCAGAGAAAGCAAAGAGTTTTTTCAGAGCCCAGCCGGTGTGCAAATGAAGGCTGACTAGAGCTGATGTTGAAGGCCGCTCACGAGCAGCCAGTCCTGCTGCCTGCCCATGTGCTTCCTCCCTCGGGGCTCCCTAGCCCACCCTGAGGGAGTGTAGCTCACCAGCAGGGTGCTCCCGCTTGGAGGGAAGGTGACACAGGCAGACAACATGATTTTCATGAACAATCCAGGGAACTGGGCTGACTCTGGAGCTTGCCCTACGGAGCTGTCTAGTGTCACCTACATGTCCTTGGGAGGCCAGGTGCAAGGTCAAGTCTGAGGGTGCAAGAAAAGACTTGCCTCTTTAGGAAGGCTGGCTGTCCGTGGGCTGGAGGGCCACATTCCGTTTCCGGCCACATTCACTCATAACCAGGGGTGCTGGACGGGAACCTGTGGAGTGGATGTTCTGGGCAAGCTTGCCCATCCCCGACCCACCTTCCAAGGTCTGGTCCCAGAAGCTTTGATGGGAACTGAACATGTGGAAAATGCACTCTGCTCACACAACTTTCCCATTGTGCTTTCTAATGTGCTTTATAATTTTTTTTTTTCTTTTGTCTTTTTGAAACAGGGTCTCACTATGCAATTCAGGCTGGCCTTAAGTTCACTTTGCAGCTCAGGCTGGTCTCGAACTCACAGCAATCCTCCTGCCTCAGCCTCCTGAGTGCTGGGATTACAGGCAGGTGCCACCACGCTCTCGTCTTTTGCTTAGTCCTCTGTCAGATGTGCTCGTACAAATTTTAACTTTTACTAACTTGGCGTATTCATGCTCTTTCCTCTTTAAGCCAGCTTCTCTGCTTTTCTCAGGTTACACAGACAGAATCTCTAAAGGGCAGCATTTGTGTTCACAGAAACACTCCAGGGTTTCCCAACTATAATTTAGCTTTGTTTTTATGATTTCCCTGCTATTTGTAGGGATGTAGTGTACAGCAGGGCACCTGGGCTCTCCTTCCTCTCACCCACTTACAACCTGTGCGATTCCAGGTAACTTGCTAAGTCCTATCCACTTCAGTTTTTTTACTGGGGAAGTGGGACTAATGATATCTTCTTCAGCGTTGTTCTCAGTCTCAGGGACAGAATATGCAAAATCCTGACATGGTGCCTGCCCATAGTAAGCAATCAGTGCTGGATGACTCCTCATATGTCCAAAAAGAGGCCATTTCTATACTTTTCAATACCCTGGAAAACAAACTACAGCCAGGAATTTGTAATTGATACCATGAGAACTGTACGCAGCTTTCACGTATTCTTATTTGGGGTGGGGAGGGAGTTTAATACCTCATGGATTATCTGGCTGTAACATTCAAAATAAGCTCAGTTTTCATTGTGAAAACCAATCTGCATTCTTTTTTTTTTTTTTTTTTTTTTTGTCTTTTTTTTGAGACAGGGTCTAGCTATGCAGTTCAGGCTGGCTTTAAGCTCACTTTGTAGCTCAGGCTGGTCTCGAACTCACAACAATCCTCCTGCCTCAGCCTCCCGAGTGCTGGGATTACAAGCATGCGCCACCACGCCCGGCCCAATCTGCATTCTTGTGTGTCTTGATGCATTAATCTAATTCCTTTCTTTTTTTCATTGAAAACTATTTGTATTTCTAGGGGGAAAAGTACATAAAGACATGGCTGAGTGGAGCCTCTAGCTGCTGGGACT
The DNA here is from genome assembly GCA_004027165.1 of Ctenomys sociabilis. Classification (NCBI taxonomy): domain Eukaryota; kingdom Metazoa; phylum Chordata; class Mammalia; order Rodentia; family Ctenomyidae; genus Ctenomys; species Ctenomys sociabilis. Next base: position 7,396 of record PVKA01013270.1, on the reverse strand, counting down.
CTCTCAGCAAGACAAAGGGACAGATAAGGCAAGGGAGCATTAGGAACTTTTAAGCCTCCATCCACGCTCTGTGCAGTAAATTCCTCTAGCCAAGGAGAGGAACATTTATCCCTGTACTGGTGGCCTTCATACAGGTGCCCACCCAACACGTCAGAGGTCCCAGGAATAACGCCACATTGAAAGGCGGCTTGTCCCCATTTCCTTTTGTCCTTTATTTCCTTTGGCTGAAATAGAAAGATGGTCCCTCAAAACATGGGTACACTGAACCCAACTCTACCATTCCCAAATATACTGTATTTTGGAGAGAACATCAGTGCTCCTCACTGTAGGTGACAACCTTGTGTGCCTTCACCCATTGGAAAGCCACATGTCCTAGAGGAATGTGGCAGGTGCTCAGAGGGCAGTAGACATGTGAAGGAGGTTCAGAATGGCTCACCTGTGTTCTGATGCCGCAAGGCCCTGAGCTTTTATTCAGGCATCTCATGGTCTTTTTTCACTACAGTCAGTTGTCCTATACTGGAACTGGACTCCTGGCTAATGGGCCATGGAGCATATGTGGGGGGTGTGCAGCAAATTTCCCTTGATTTCTGACTAGTTTCTGCAAATATCCATTCAGGTGGTACCCTTATAGCCTGCTAAAGCTTGAACCCACTCCTAAGACTTTATATTTCTGCTTCCAAGAGCACAGGGCCACCCATGTCCCATTGCTTCCCAGGAATCCTTTCACTCTCCAATCCCAACATCAGCATCACTTGTCCTTCTTCCACTCACAGAAAGCAGGAACCTAGAACCAGGGAGATAACTCAGTAGTACAAGTGCCTGCCTGACTTCAATCCCCCTTACAACAACAACAACAACAAAAGAACAGGGATCTAGCTACCTCTTTTTGTTTATCATAGAAAATCTTGTTCCTTGGCTTCCAACCCCAAAATCCAGAGAGAGGCTGGCCAAATAGTTCAGCAGACTAAAGTGCCAGCAAGCAGGTGCAGGGGCTGGGGGTTCGATCCCGGGCCTGCTGTGCCACCCCTGCCTCCAGGGTGTGCTGAGATGGCAATTAAGACTGGGTGTGGTGGCATGCACCTACATTCCCAGCTCTTGAAAGACTGTAAACAGACAGATCACTATGAGTCCGATCTATTCTTCTTCTTCTATTTTTAAATTTAAAGAAAAAAATTGTGGAAGATCTGAAAAACAATTCCTAAGAGACTGACTCTTCCAGAAAACTAGCTACACAACGCATAGTGTCTATCATGTTAAAACATGCATTAGACACAAATACAAAAACCATGAAACAATTCATCTTTCAACAACTTGAGCAAAGGTAAATGCCTAAGGAACAACATGGATGACTTACAAAGGAAGGGCTTTTTAAGAACCATGAAAAAAAAAAAACAAATACAATGGATGTGTGTGTTTAGTCATATACACTGAATCAGACCTAGGAACCAGATCATTTTGTCATGTAGCATTAACAAGTATTATAAAAGTACGTAGTGTCAGAGGAACAGAACCACCAGCATTCAAAAGCAGCTTTATCAACTCGGCAATAAAACACTCCACCGTGTCTCTCTGTTGTCCATCATTGAATGCACTGGTAGCAACTTTGAAATGAAAAAAGAAAAAGACAAAAGGAGCTGTAACCCCTTTTGTTTTCTGCTTAAAATCAAACAAAACAATCAACTCTGTTATACCCTAATATCTACACTAACAGCATTTGTGTAAGAGAAAGACTAGGAACAAAAACAGGTCGACAGAGATCCAAACATTGGTGAGTGCGCCTCACACTGCTTTCTGGAACTCAGGAGGGGCCACTTCATAATCACTGGCACTAAACAAAGATGCCGAATTCTTCACCAGATACTTGAAGAAATCATGACGGTAATTCAGTAATAAAGCAAGGCTCTGCTCATTGGTGTATAGGCCAACACTGCTCCACTTCATACAAATAATGTCAGTAGATGTGGTGCTCCATGCACCCGGGATGCGGGTGCATCAGGGTGATGGGCAAGGATCTCAGCGGACTGCGGTCTGTCGGGTTTGTAGAGGAGCTGAGTGCCCAGCATCACGGTGAAGGATTCTCTTATCCCTGCTACAGCCTCATTAGCAGCATGCTCCTTATTATCTGTGCTTCCTTGAGATTGCTTGTGATGTGCACATCACAAGCAATCTAGAATGGAGTCCACATTCTTCTTGGCAGGAAGATAAAAGACCTGTCTCTGTCTGGTAATTAGGTCCCAGTCATCAACAAGCCACGACTTTGCCTCTTCAGGGATCTCTACTCTAACTTCAACTCTGCTCCTACATGTTTCTTCCTGTTCAGCAGTAGGATCATCCCAGGCCTTCTTCTTCCCCGGAGGCTGAGGTGTCTCCCTGGTACTGCCGCCATCTCCATTACCAGGGTTTTTTGTTTGTTCTTTTTTAGTTTTCACTTCAGCATTTTTCTGCTGCAGCCTAGATGTCTCCTTTCCTGGAGCAGCCCTTCTCGTCTTTCCCTCTGCATATTGCTCCTGATTGGCCTTCTGAAGTTCGTTCTGTGTCTGCAGATTGGCACCATATACTTGAGCACTCTGCTTTCTGGAACCCACTCATCCCAATTTTTATTCCAACCACTGTAGTGTATAAAGTATTTTACTTGTTTGTCCCTTATGGCAACCTTTACACACTTTGCTTCATATAGAAGAGGGCCATGACAGCACAGTACTCGTTCACCCTCTGGGACTTGGGCTTCAGGTCCTGCTTGGGTGTCATAAGTCACAAGTCCAATCTAGTAGTGAGACCCTGAATACACTGTAGACCATTCCCTAAAATATGAAAAAACAAAAACAAAACCCCACAAAGTCCAGAGAAAGGCTGAGGAGATGGCTCTGGCTCAGGTAAGGGGCAAAAGAAGCCAGGTCGATTGCACTTCAAGAGCAACACACTTCTGCTTCCTGAACACGGTTGAGCCCTAGCACCCTCAAGACGTCCACATGGTTGCGGAAGTGGATCACGCACACCTCCATCTTGTTGCAGCGCATTGCGTGAAGGCCAGAGTGAGCCAGTCGTCCTGAGTGGGGCAGGCTGTGGTCTCGCTCCTTGGCAGTTCTGCATGGCCAACGGGCTCATCCAGGGCAGTGGACTCTGGATACTCATCCTGATGGGCTGGTGAGGAGGAAGATCCAGATGTGCACACAGGCGGCAGGGATCTGGGAATCCCAACAGGGCCAGGGGTGACTGGCTGGAAGCTTCAGGACTGAGCCTGGAGTCTGCTTTCTGGGTCTTGTCTTGCTAATGCCATCCCGGTATATTTCCTGATGAATACACACCTCAACAGATTATTTGCAGTACACTGTTTTAAGGGGGCAAAGAAACCATCTGTAGCTATGTGTCCATGTATGTTTTTTCTCTTGAAGTTTGTATTTCTTTATTTTCAGTTCTAGAGCGGCATTCACTTTGGTTTTCACTTCTCTGAGGACCCAAGAGCTTTCTTAAGTTCTAGTTCCTCAGTACCTCACACTCATTTAGCTGATCTTTCAGCCACTGCAGCAACTGAGGACGCAGCAGGTGGTGATGACATTGGCACCTGCTCCTTAGAAGGTAGCCAGGGCACTTGGGGTAGAAAGCGCTGTCCGAGGCCCACAGCCACAGCATGGTGGGCTTGCTGGAGGCACGGCACTCCAGGAAGGGAATCCGCGTGCTTGCCCTTCAGCTCCAGCACAACGTCCAGGAAGGGCACCTGCAGCTTCACCCCAGGCCCTTCCCATACAGCCCAGTGCACTTGCAGAAGGCCAGCCCTGGGCTCCAATGGCAGCCGGCAGTGTTGGAAGTTCCTGAGAGTTGGGCTGAAAGTGGTACACCCCATAAAGCACCACAGAAATAAACAGGAAGTAAATTTGGCACTGCAGCTCATCACTGATACCCTCCAGCCCAGTGTGTGTGCCGTCAGGCCCTCCTTGATGGCTTCCATGCATCCAGCCATCCCGTCCTCTGCTAGCTCTGGAGGCTCCCCCACCCAGAATGATCCACTCCAACCCAGGAAGCTGGAGGTGCAGGGGGACAAGCAGACACTGCGGGCCACCAGGGGCTTGAGATCTTCCTCACCAGATGGATCACCTCAACCACTGCAAGTCCTCAGTCAACTGTATGGCTTGGGAACTCTGCCAAGGACGCCATGGGTCAGGAGCTGGCTCAGGCCCTCCTCTAGCCAGGAGGCCTTAGTATCTCTTCTAGCTGGACACACACTGCACCAAGGAGGCTAGTAGCAGCTGTGATGTCATCAGGAACATCCATGACAAAGATAAGTAGAGGATGTGAGAGGCATGTAAGGCTGAGGTGGTGGGTTCATGGCAGTGGGGGTGGGAGCTGAACAGACCCACAGGGCCATTTACTGGCTGGAACTAGGGCTTGTGGGGTGTCTGCTGTACGCTCAACTCTATCTTCCAAAGGCCTCTCAGCTGCTGCTCCAGTTGCTGCCATCTCCTACCAGTCTCCAAGGCCCACATTACAAATCTAGTTTTCCACTGATGTCTTAAAAACATGCAACTGTAGATACATATAGGGTGATATGACATTTTGATGCATGTAAATATTATGCAATGTCTAAATCATTCTATGTCCTCAAACATCATTTCCTTGTGGAAAACATGTCAGAGTCCTTTCTTACAGCTTTTTGAAATGTGCAGTACAACAGTGCTAGCCATGGTTATCGTCCCGTACAATAGCACACTAGTGTTTCTCATTCCTATATAACACAACTTAGTATTTGTAGACCAATCTTTCCATGCCTTCTCTCCCAACCTCTAGTAAATAGCATTCCACCCTCAATTCCTACAAGATCAGCTTCTTAGATTCCATGTGAGTAAAGGTTACACAGTACCTGCCTTTCAGTTCCTGGCTTATTTTACTTATAATCATCTCTAGTTGTCACAAATAATAGGACTTATTCTTTTGTTGCAACCCAGTATCACTCCACTGTGTATAAGTACCTTACTTCATCAGTTGACAAATACTGGGGTGATTCCATGGCGTGGCTGTTTCAAGCAGTGAAGTCTTTCTGTTTGGGTTTCTGACTGTGCTGTAAATCATGCTAAATATAAGCAAATGCTCTTTCTTGGGGCCTGCTGGGGAGGTTAGTGGTGGCTGAGCAGGGGCACCAGCATCAGCTGCACTGTGTGAGGCATGCTCTGGGAGGCACCATAAAATCCGGTGGAAACTGACCCAGTACCCCGAAGAGTCCACAGGTGGCTGGGCAGGTGTTACCCTTCCAGCAAAACCCAGCATCAGCCCCGAGAAGCAGAGGAAGGGACCTGGACAAGGCCAGAGCCATCCAGTTCATGAGGACAGGGACCAGGGAGGATAACTGAGCCAGTGTCCAGTACTCCAGTACTGCTAGGCTCTGTTGGCAGTGGCTCTTGTCCAGATGTCCCTACTGTAAAGAAGAGTGGAAAATCTTGAACTGAATTTAAATTCTGAGTTCTTTGTGTTTAAATATGAAATTACTGAGTTAGCTTAGACTAACACACATCTACAGATACTCTGCCCAGGAATTCTGTTGAGCAAAAAATCTCTCTGCTATCTAAAATCAAGTATCTAAAATCATGTGATATGAAAAATAAAATGGGTAAGAAAACAAAATTTAAAAACGCCCGCTCTCTAAAACTCCTTATAAGATGACATGGGTTAGCAGGTGCCATGGTCAGCTGATAAATGATTGCTTACCAGAAATGCAGCTGCCTGTTGGGATTGCAGCTGAGCAGAACTTTGGTCAGAGTTGGCAGTGTCCAGAGAAGCAAGTGGCTGAGAGAGACCTAGGCTGGGCTGTACAAGTGACTGGTGGATTTGTTTTCACTGGTGCAGTGATGTGTGGCCACTGCTGTGCAAGCTTTGGATGCTCGCCTGGGTGACCCTGGGAGCCCTTGGGGCCTGGTGCATCTCACCCTTTTGATTGTCCTTGGTTTTACAAGAGCACTGGAAGATGCATGGCTCAGCCATGGACCAAACGTTCACCCTTACTCAGGACCCCAGTGACCATGGGAAGTGTAGGGGCCCAGCGGACCTTGCATGAACTGAGAGGTGGGGAAGGCATTCTCGTCAGATGATTCTTATCAATGGGTGCAACTCCTCAGGTGATTGCAGAGTCCCAAATCTGGAAGTGAGATGGGAGATCTGGACTTTGCTTTGGGATGATTCAGAGATGGAAGAGAAACTGAGATTTTTCTGTTTATGGCCAGGAAGCCTAGGGTGTGGGGTTGCCTCCCACTGAAGCTCTGCAGGGGCCACAGCCTGGAGACCTGGCTGGCTAGAGAGAGAAGGTGCCCTAGAGACTGAAGAGTTTATGGGCCGGAGAGATGGCTCAATGGAATAAGTGCTTCCCTGGCAAGCGCAAGGACCTCAGTTAAATCCCTGGTTCTGTAAAATGAGAGAGAGACAGAGAAAGAGAGACAGAGAGAGAGAGAGAGAGAGAGATCAGAAAATGGGTGTGGAGCTGAGGTCAGGCCAAAATCAGCATGAAGGAGGCAATGCAAGATGGAATCAGCTCAATTCAAAGACAAGGTGCAGAGAGACACCGAAACCCTAAGAAGATTCACTTTTTAAATAATTATGTCCTTTGAAGGCAGGAAGAGCCTATATTGAAAGTCCAGTGGGAATCTAAGACAAGGCTTAGATTCACACCATTGTGGCTCTTCCATTATTTGTAGTCTCAAGTCATTACGATGACCATACCCACCTGTACTGGGTGGCGACATGCAGAGACCTTTCTAGGATTCCGTGAACCCAGGCTCCTCACTGAAATCCACTGGTTTCTCTGAGCCTCAGTTCACTTCTCTGTAAAACAGAAATTAGTAAAACTGTAAATGTACTTGTGAGAATTCAATGAAATGTATTATTTTGAATAATTAATTTTAAAAAATTTTAAGAAGGCCAACATCCAAACTCATTTGAAAGAACTATAATTATGTATTATACAAGCTTTAGGAGGACCTGTTACATACTGGTACAGTACAAAAGGCAGCTCTTTTAAGTTTATCTCACATGTTGTTTAGTTTTTCTCTTTAGTGTCTGATAATATTAGGGGCTTCTGAGGCCAAGTTTTAAATCCAAAGCAAGACATCAATGAATTGTCTGATAAACTGCAAGCCTTAGCTGGTCTCCTGATAAGATATTTACATTTCCATTTATTATTGACATCAAGAATAAATACTAATGTAAGACTGAATACTCAGAGAAACATGTTTTAACAGGAGAGAAAGCCTACTAAGTCTTGATAACAAGGTACTTGAGCCACATTTCTGCCTTCTCAGAGAAACAGAGGCTCCATTGCTGTTGGTTGCCATTGATTTTTTTGCTAAGCTATCTCAAAAATCCTACCACAATTTCACCTCTCTTTAATATTTTGAAAATAGTATAATTATGGGAT
>PVKA01013269.1:0-55357 GCA_004027165.1 Ctenomys sociabilis | reverse complement strand
ACGTGACATACATGCAACTTACAACAGCCTAGTGCTTCCTCATAGGCAAAAAACTCACGAGTGAATAAAACGTTCAGATTTTTTTTTTTTTTAAAAAAGCTCTGACAGAATGGCTTCTAGTTTTTACTTCCAAGAATAAAGGAATAGTTGTGAGACAACTTATTATATATCCAAATGAAATAAGGCAGAGGAGCCCACTTCCACCACTCCCACCACTCCTAGAAGCTCCTGCTCCCCCACAGACATTTAACTAAAAATAGTACTTAAGACTATCAAACAGCTACCTTTCACACTGGTAGTTAACACCTTTAAGGAAAATGGTATTTTCATTTTTTAAAAAGAGTAAAATAAAATTTTATGTCCCTGCCAGCCTGGAGTATACAGTGAGTTCAAGATCAGCCTGGACCGCACAGCAAAACCTGTCTCAAAAAAAAAGGAAAGAAAAGAGGGCGGGAGAGAGGGAAGAAGGGAAGGAAGGAGAGTGGCAGGCGGGCGGGCAGTCAAGAAGGCAGGCAAAAATCTTAAAACAACCACTTTATGTTCTACCTAATAAAGTCCTTTTCCCAGACACCCAGAAGTTAATTATTGACAGCCTCAGATTAATATAAAATTTCTAGGTTAACTACTCTAAAGCTCAATCTGAAAACCAACAGAATGTATTCAACACAATGGAAACAATACTGTTTAGTTATCATTTATTAAGGCTTCATATACCAAAATGACAGGCAAAATTTCTCAGCTTTCAGTTAAAAATAGGCCCTTACATACCCTGACATTAGATGAGGGAGGTCTTAAGCCAAGTTACTGATGAAAATTCAAGATATTATTACCATAAGAGGTAAAATGAGGCTTTCTCTTGGAGAATGAGTTCCTCCCTTGGGCTGCTGGTGGAACAATCACCACGATGGAGGGCAGCCATTGAGGAACTGCAGGACAACCAAAGGGCACCAGGGTGACATAGGCAACAAGAGTTAAAGTAAAAATATGTGGGAAGGAAAACCACCTCTGAAGTTTTAGCATTATATAATAGTCCATCAAACAGAAAAGTACCCTGAAGAGGATATAAATGAAGGACCATTTTTTATCTGCATATACAAAATAGGATAGATACACAGCTACTCTCTCTTAATTCAATGAGAAGAAAGATTTGTATTAATAGTGTTTGGACAAGATATCATGTCTGTATCTTGTACTATGAATGACTACTACAAAGACAACAATAAGCAATGTATTAATTATTGTAACTGTCCTACTAACCTGTTTTTTCTTTTGGGGGGGGGGGGGGGGGGGATTGAACTTAGGCCTTTGTGCTTGCCAGGGAAGCACTTATTCCACTGAGCCATCTCCCTAGCCCCCTACTAACCTGTTTTGAAACTGTCTCATTGCTATTTGTTTCTCAATAAAATAATTTTTAAAAAGTATATTGAACACTTCTCTCACTTGGAAAATTCTTGAAAACTTATCACAGATACCAAAAAGAAGTACATACACAGGACAGTAGTTTTTGCTGCTGATGGTTCAGTTTTTTTCTACCAAAGGCTGGAAGGCAGAAAACATTTAACACCCTGGTATAAATTTATCCAGGTGTAAGCATGTCCTAGGGAAAAGTAAGAAAGACAAAATCCAGGGCTGAATAGCCATCCTCTACTGGACCATGGTTATTAATCTAGGTAGATTTTTAACATTTTATGTGACAGGGCTCATTGAAAGTTCCTCTATACTACGCCGTACCATATATGCTGCAGTTAAACATTACTCACTGCTGAATACTACATTTAAAATTCATTCAGATGGTACATTTTATGGGCTTTTTTTTTTAGAATCTTTAAGGTTTTAGGGGCAAGCACCAATATGTCAGAGTAGTAAGAAGCTGGCAGAGAAGAGTCTTTCTGTTGCTGTCCAAGTGCTGGTATGCAGCAACATGAAAAGATAAGGCGGTCCCTACACCCAGATAGAATCTGAAGCACAAATTAAAAGTAGCCAGCAGGGGCGGGGAGATGGTTGAGTAGAGTAAGTGCTTCCCTGGCAAGCGCAAGGGCCTGAGCTCAATCCCTGGTTCCGCAAAAAAAAAAAAAAAAAAAAAAAAAAAAAAGTAGCCCGCAGGGCATTCTCCCTGAGACAGGACTCAATGCACAAGAAGAGCAATTTAAACTGGTAGACACAGAGTGACTGCTGGCAAAATCAGAGGCCTCCCTGAGAGATACCGCAGTGGAAGGGGGCAGTGGGCATGAAGGACTATGTAGCTAGTGGGGAGTGCTGAGGGTTGGGTTCAGTCACCCCACACAAAAGAGTACTGGCCCAGGAGTCATCGTGGAGAGGGGCCGACTGGGCTCAGAACTCAGAGCTGCTGAAAGATATACTTAAAATTCATTCAATGGTACATTTTATAGGCTTCTGTTTAAATCTTTGAAGTTTATTTTAGAACAGGCACCGAGATAGCATCATAGCAGTTCCCAGTGACTCCCAGCTGGGCTCAGGCCCATGGAAGGTGTGCTGATAGCTGCAGGTCAAATGAGTCTGGTCTTCACCAGAAGGTGTACAGGCTCAATTAAATTACCCACTACCCCACCAAAAAGCTACTGCTGGCTTGCTGGGATAAATCAACATGAACCAGTATTCTGTTCCCAGTGACAACAGAGACACACCGGAAGTAAAATTTCTTCTTTTATCTCTCTTATTTTTTGTTGTGGTAGTGGTGGCTTTGTCTTCATTTTTCTCTCTTTCATTGTTTGATCTTGTTTGTGTGTGAGTGCGAATGTGGTTTCTAGCCTCTTTGTAGTAGTGGGTTTTTTTAAATCAATTACTTATTTTGCATGTATTTAGTACAGGGTCTCACTACACAGATCAGACGCATAGTGATCCTTCCTGTTTTTCAGCCTCCCAAATGCTGGGATTACAGGCTCGCACACCCAGTTTCATTCGCCCCAGGGGTGGGGCCAGCATAGCAGGCCAGGAATCAAAGCCCCAGCCCCTGCGTCTACTTTAATCAACTGTGCTATCTGACCAGCCCAGAAATGAATGAATCAGTTTATTTATTTATTTTCTGCAGTACTGGGGATTGAACTCAGGACCTTACCCTTGAGACAGACAGAAAGGGGGGGGGGGGGATGAGAATTACAGAACCCTTAAACAAGAGGCAATGCCAGACATTCAGTTTTATCAAAGGCAAACCCAAAGGCTGGGGAAATGGCTCAGTAGAATAAGCTGGCAAGCACAAGGGTCTGAGTTCAATTACCAGCTCTGCAAAAAAAAAAAAAAAAAGGCAAGCCCAGAAAGCAATGAGGTGGGGCAATGTGAAAGTAATCCACCTGGCCTCTTTGAAGTACTAATGACAAAGCAAAAGAATGGGGCTCTAGAAAAAAAATCAAATCAAAAATAATTTCTCAGATAACTGTGGAGGTGTTGTCCAAAATGAAAAACATGCTTTGTGACTTTAGAGCTGATGCAAGGGAAAAAAAAAAAAAAAGAAAAAGAGCTTAAGAAAATTATGAAAGCCATGAATGCATAGCAAAGGAAAGAAAGGGAATCCATAATGCAGATTAAAGTAGATAACCAGGAGACTAAAAATGATACTGAAGGTATCTGCAACAGATTAAGCCAATGTGAGGACAGGATTTCAGATACAGAAGACAGGCTTATAGTCAGCAATCATGAAAAGAAGGAGTCCTTAAAAATAGCAAGGAATACAGGGTCCTGAGTTTAATCCCCAGTATGAGAAGGAAAAAAAAAAAAAAAAAAACATATATATATATAGCAGGAGACCATAAGAAATTAATCAACCAGCTGCTGGATGAGGGAAAGAACAGTTTAAGATTGACTGAGTCAATGAAAAAACAGGAGATAGAACAAATGATATAAAACAAAAAACCTGTTCACAGATGTTATAACAGAAAACATCCCTGGTAAGGAAAAATAATTTGACAAACAGCTAAGTGAGAAATACAGAACTGCAATTTGCCATAATCAAAAAAGAAAAGAAACGAAAAGAAAGGCTGGGGAGATGGCTCAGTGGAGTAAGCGTTTCTCTGGCAAGCACAACGGCCTGACTTCAATCCCCAGTTCTGCTAAAAAAAAATGCAGCCAAGCACATCATAGTCAAGAGTCCAGAAATTCAGCACAAGGATATCAGCTTACCTTTTTTTTTTTTTTTTTTTTTTTTTTTGGTGGAACCGGGGATTAAACTCAGACCCTGGCACTTGCCAGGGAAGCGCTTATTTCACTGAGCCATCTCCCTGGCCCAGCAAGCATATCAGCTTAAAAGCTGTTAGAAAGGCCAGCCAAATAGCTCAGAGGATTAAAGGACCTGCTTAGGCAGGCACAGGGGTCGGAGGTTTGATCCCTGGCCTGCTGTGCTGGTACTAGCCCTCACCCTGAGGTACACTGACACAGGGATTGAGACTGGGCATGGTGGCGCACACATGTAACCCCAGAAACTGAAAATAGGAAAATCACTACAAGTCTGATCTGTCAAGTGAGATTCTGTAGACCTTGTAGACCCTGCAATAAATACAAAAAAAAAAAAAAGGCTGTTAGGGAAGGGCTGGCAAGATAGCTCAGCAAACTAAACGCCTGCTTAAGCAAGTGCAGGGACCAGGGTGGCACCACAAGCTGTGCCGGCCCTGCTCTGAAGCATGCTGAGCCAGCCTAGACCAGGCACAGTGGCTCACACCTGTATTTCCAGTGCTGGGAGGCTGAAAACAGGAGGATAACTGAGTCTGACCTAAGTAATGAGACCCTGTACCAAATACATTTTTTAAAAAGCTGTTAGGAAAAAGAAACAAATCACCTACAAAGAAAAAGCCCATCAGAATCATAGCTGACTTCTTAGCACAAAGCTTGGAGTAAAGTATTACAAGTTCTAAAAGAAAACAACCTTTAATCCAGATTGATGTACCCTGCAAAAATACTTTTCAAAACTGATGGAGAAGGCCAGGGAGATGGCTCAGTGGAATAAGTGCTTCTCTGGCAAGTGCAAAGGCCTGAGTTCAATTCTTGGTTCTGAAAAAAAAACAATGTATATAATTTGGGCCAGGGAGATGACTCAGTGGAATAAGCATTTCCCTGGCAAGTGCAAGTGCCTGAGTTCAATCCCCAGTTCTGCCAAAAAAAAAAAAAAAAAAAAAACTGATGGAAAAGATACTTCCATAACAAAGAACATCTGAGGAAATTTATGAGCACCAAACAGTACTCCAAAATGTTTTCAAGGACATTCAAGAAAGAGATAACAAGGACGACAACTCCATGAACCCCAACTGAAGGAATCTACAGGCAAAGCAAACAACCAGAGGTTAAGAGTCAGGTGTGGTGGCAAACACCTGTAATCCCAGCGCTCCTGCTGAGGCAGGACAAATGTTGAAATTTGAGACCAGTCTAGGCTACAAAGTAAGCTAAAGGCCAGCCTGAACTGCAGACCCCATCTCAAAAAGAAAAAAAAAAAAGGTTAAGTCAACATGTATCCATTATAACCATCAATATTAATGGTCTCAATTCAATCAAAAGACACAGAATGGGGACCGGGGAGATGGCTCCGGGGAATAAGCAAAGCGCAAAGGCCTGAGTTCAATCCCCGGTTCTGCAAAAAAAAAAAAAAAAAAAAAAAGAATAGTAATAATAATAATAATATAAAATAAAAAAGAAATAATTTAATTCAAAAAGAAATTCATGGACTGAAAGTCAAAGGATAGTAAACAATACTCCATGTGACAGGAACCCAGAAAAAAAAAAAACAGGAGTAGCTATCCTATTTGTAGATATAGTGAATTTCAAGCCAAGACTGATTAAGAGGTAAAAAAGGTCACTATACCCTTGGAATTTTTTTGTTTGTTTTGTTTTTGTCCTTTTGAGACAGGGTCTCACTATGAAGTTCAGGCTGGCCTTAAGCTCACTTTGTAGCTCAGGTGGTCTCGAACACACAACAATCCTCCTGCCTCAGCCTCTGAGTGCTGGGATTACAGGCATGTGCCACCATGCCCGGCACTATATCCTTGTAAAGGGATGAATCCAAGAGGAAAGAATAAAAATCATAATAAATATATATGCAACAAGTATCAGCGCACCCAACTATATAAAACAAGTATTAACGGGCATGAAAAATCAAATAAGCACTAAAGGATCTCCATACCCACTGTCACAAAAAAATCAAATCAATAATGAAATATTAAAATTAAACCAAACTTTTGTATGAGGTGAATGTGATAACCGCTACACTATGGAAATTACCTTAAAACCAAACTTTTCAACAAATGCACTTAGTAGATGTTTACAAAGTATTCCACCACACAACACTGGAGTAAACATTCTTCTTAGCTGCATATGGTGTGTCCCCCAAAACACAGCACATATTAGTTCACAGACTATACCTAAGTAGATACAAAGGTATTAAAATTATCCCATATACATTATCAGACTACAGTGCAATGCAAAGAAAAATCAATGGTAAAACTTCATAAGCACACAGAAATTAAACAGCACACTGCTGAATGACCAATGGGTCAGAGATAAAAGTAAAGGAGAAATTAGACAGCTTCCATAATTAAATGACAAATACCATACAACATACTGTAACTTATGGGACACAATGAAAGCAGTTCTGCAAAGAAAATTCACAGCAGTAAATACACATATTAGGAAAACGGCAAGCACAAATAAATAACGTAACAGTGAACCTCAAACTTCTGGAAAAATAGGAAGCTAAGCCAAAAGCTCATACAAAGGAAGAAATTATAAATATCAGAGCAGAAACCAACACACTGGAGATTAAGAAAATACAAAGAACCAATGAATTGAAAAGTTGGCTCTTTAAAAGATAAAAAGCTGACAAACCCTTATTGAACTGTAGCAAAAAAAACTCATCCATACAATTAGGAATAAAAAGGGTGAGATCACAACAGACTGCAGAAATCCAGATCATATATATTACTTCGAAAACTTGTATTCTAATAAAATGGAAAAATCAGAAGTGAACACATTCCTAGACACATATGAATTACCAAAGCTGAATCAAGAAGATATAAAAATCTTTAATAAAACAATATCAATCAATGAAATTGAAGATATATTTAAAACACCTCCAAAGACTAAGCCCTTATGTATTCACTGCTGAATTCTACAAGAAACTTAGAAGACCTAACACCACTACTTCTCAAATACTTTAATGAAATTGAAAGTGAAGCAACACTTCCAAGTTCATTCCCAGAAGCAGGCATTACCCTGATACCAAAGCCAGAGAAAGACCCAACTAACAAAGAGAACTACAGGCCAGTCCCCCAAATAAATACAGATGCAAAAATCCTCAATAAGATACTGATAAACACAACGTACCAAATCATCAAAAACATTACACATCATGATCAAGTAGGTTTTATCCCAGGGAAGCAGAGATGGTTAAACTTACATACACATCAATAAATGTAACACACCATGTTAACAGACCTAAGGACAAAAATCATATGATCACCTCAATAGATGCAGAAAAAGTGCCATACCCATTCATGCTAACAACCCTACAGAAAATTGGAATAGACTGTCTTTATCTCAATCTGATAAAAGCCATGTATGGGGCCCAGGAGGTAGCTCAGTAGAATAAGCGCTTGCCTGGCAAGCAGAGGGTCCTGAGTTCAATCCCCAGTACTGAAAAAAAAGCCATCTATGACAAACCAAGACCCATCATCATACTAAATGGACAAAACTTGAAAGCTTTCACTTTAACTAACATCAGAAACAAGACAAGGATGTTTCTGTCTCAGCTCTTAGTCCTAGAAACTTCAGCCAGAGCAATTAGACAAAGAAAAATAAGTAGGACTGGGAATTTAGCTCAGTGGCATAGCACCTGCCTAGCTAACATGAGGTCCTGAGTTCTATTCCCAGAAGCCTCCCCAGAAAGAGAAAGAAATAATAGGCTGGCAAGATAGCTAAGCAGACTAAAGTATCTGCCTAGGCAAGTTTAGGCAAACACAGGAAGTGAAAGCTTTCAATGGTTCAATGCCTGGCAGCACATGACATGCCAGCCCCGCCCCAAGAGAGGGCTGAGCTGGCCACAGAGTCCAGGTGTAGTGTTGTACACCTGTAATCCCAGCACTGAAGAGGCTGAAATAGGAGGATCACTATGAGTCCAAGCTGCGTAGTGAGACTCTATAACAACCAAATACAAAGAAGAAAGGAAGAGAGGGAGGGTGGGAAGGAGGGAAGGAAGGAAGGAAAATAACTATAGGAAAGGAAGAAGTTAAATTATCATTATTTGCAGATGACATGATACTCCCAATCAAAATTCCAACAGCATATCTCACATAATTAGAGAAAAAAATTCTATATTTCATTTGAAACCCAAAGAAACCTATAATAGTAAAGGCAATTCTGGGCAACAAAGGCAAGGCAGGAAGTATTACAATTCCTAACTTGAAAATATACTATAAAGCTACTATGATAAAAACAGCATGGTACTGGCAAATAAACAAACCTGAAGATAAATGGAACAGTTTACAAGATGCAGGAACAACTTTAGACATACTCAGCCACCTTATCTTTGACAAAGGTGCCAAATACATTCAATGAATTAAAGAGAGCCTCTGTGTCTTTAATAACTGGTACTGAAAAACTGGTTCTTTACATGCCAAAGATTAAAATTGGACCTATATCTTTCACCATACAGTAAACTAAATTCAAAATGGATCAAAGATCTAAATTTTAAAATAGAAACATTAGGGGCTAGGGAGATGGCTCAGTAGAATAAGCACTTGCCTGGCAAGCCCAAAGGCCTGAGTTCAATCCCCGCTTTTGCCAAAAAATAAAAAAAATAGAAACATTAAATCTAATGGAAGATACAATAGGTAAAACTTTTTTTTTTTTTTTTTTGTCTTTTTGAGATTTATTTATTGTCTTTTTGAGACAGGGTCTCACTATGCAGTTCAGGCTGGCCTTAAGCTCACTTTGTAGCTCAGGCTGGTCTTGAACTCACAACAATCCTCCTGCCTCAGCCTCCCAAGTGCTGGGATTACAGGCATGTGCCACCATGCCCAGCTACTTTTTTTTTAAAAAAAAACAATAGGTAAAACTCTTGAAGACACTGGTATAGGCCAAGACTTTATCAATAAAACTCTGACTGCACTATCACAAAGAATCAATATGTGGGATCTCATCTTACTAAAAAAACTTTTGCACAGCAAGAGAAATCACCAGCAGAGTGAAGAGACAACCCACAATGTTGGAAAAAGTTTGCCAGTTATTCCTCAAACAAAGAATTACTGTTGAGAAAATACAAAGAACTTAAAAAAAATCAGGACCCCCCCCCCAATTTAAAGACTCAATTCAAAAATTTAAAAACTGCAGGGCCAGCCAAATAACTCAATGGATTAAAGTGCCTGTAGGCTGGCCCAAGGGTTTGATCCCCTGGCCTGTAGTGCTGGTCCTGCACCCAAGGCACCCTGGCAAGTGCAAGGGCCTGAGTTCAATCCCTGGTTCAAAAAAAAAAAAACTATAATCTGATCTAGTAGTGAGACCCTGAACACCCTACAGACCCTTTCCTGAAATACAGGAAAGAAACAAAAAAGTTCTTTCCCGTCTTAAAAGATGGCAGGAAAAGCTGAGGAAAAAAAAAAGGGGGGGGGGAATAGGGGGACAAAGCTGAGAAGCCAGATACTAAAGAACAAAAACCTGAAGCCAAGAAAGCTTGTGCCACCAGCACACCATAAAAAAGATAATGTAAAGGCTAAAAAATCCAAGAAAGGGCAGCCCCACTGCAGCTGGAACCCTGTCCTGGCTTGAGGAACTAGTAGATATTCCCAATCTTCTACACAGTCTAGAAAGACTGTGTATAAATCCAAGTTGAGAAGAAAAGAGGAGAAGGTTCATACTACTATCACAAAACCAGCTGGTGGTGACGAGAATGGTGGTATACCCAGATGGCTGAGTTTCAAAAAAACGCCTAGATACTACCCTAATGAAGATGTGCCCGAAAGCTGTTGAGCTACAGGAAAAATGACAAAAAAAAAAAAAAAAAAAAAACCTCCTGGAGCCATCTAGAGCATCCTCACTGGGTGCCACAGCAGCAGGACAGTGCTTTTCCTGAAGCAGCTGGCCAATAGCTTGCTACTTGTGACCTGGCCCCTTAACCTTAATCGCATTCCTCTGCACAGGACACATCAGAAATTCGTTATGGGCAACATGAAAATCCACACACCTCACTGATGCTTAGTTCAAGAAGCTGCTGCTGCAGAAGCCCAGACAGCAGGAGGGTCAGATCTTATGACACTGAGAGACATCAGATTTCAAAGCAGCACAAAGTTGATCAGAAAGTGATGAACTCGCAGATGTTACCAAAACTCACAGCTATTCTCGGTTCTAACACTACACGTGATGTATTTTTGCTCTGATCTGACAAATGTTTACCCTCACAAACTGATATTCTAATGTTCTAATAACCTAATTAAATAACTGATACATTAAAAACATTTTCTCAGAAGCTTACATAAAATATTTTATACAGTTGTAAAATTACTTGTTTTAACTTAAATGTTATGAGTCAAAAAGTTTTATGAGCCGGGCGTGGTGGCGCAGGCCTGTAATCCCAGCACTCGGGAGGCTGAGGCAGGAGGATTGTTGTGAGTTCGAGACCAGCCTGAGCCACAAAGTGAGCTTAAGGCGAGCCTGAACTGCATAGTGAGACCCTGTCTCAAAAAGACAAAAAAAAAAAAAAGTTTTATGAAATGTTTTTAAAGTTTATAAAGTAAAAAAAAGTTACAATACAATATTATTGGTATAAAGAAACATTCTTATGAATGCAATTCAGCCCAAATGTATAGTGTTTTCAGAGCCTACCATTGTAAATGGCAATATCCTAGCCCTCCAACATTTACTCATTGCCTCTGAGTTCACTCACTGACTCACCCACAGCAACTGCCAGTCCTACAGGTTGCATTCATATTGTCTCATACTTTTTAGAAACCTTTAATGCCATATTTTTACTCTAACTTTCGAATGGCTAATTGGAAGGCTAGTCAGATATCTCAGTTGATGGACTACAGCGTCTGTGTAGGCAGAGTGCAAACCAGAGTTCAATCCTCAGCGTGCTGTGCTGGCCTCGCCCCAGGACACACTGAGATGGTGATGGAGACTGGGCGTGGTGGTGTGTGCACCTGTAATCGCAGCACTTGGGAGGCTGAAAACAGGACGATCACTATGAGTCCAATCATAGCTAGACCCTGTACTAAATACATTTTTTAAAAAAAAGGTAAGTTGATTTATACACAAAAATACCACTGTGAAAAATAGTCTACAGGATTCAGTACAGTCACATGCTGTATCCTAGGTCTGCACCGCAGGACAGATTATATCATATAGCCTTAGTTGTACAGCAGGTTTGTGTAATACCATCTAGGTTTGTGTAATACCATCTAGGTTTGTGTAAGTTCATATAACTAACAACACATTTCTCAGCATTCCTTTTTTTTTTTTTTGCTGAACCAGGGATTGAACTCAGGCCCTTGCACTTGCCAGGGAAGTGCTTATTCCACTGAGCCATCTCCCCGGCCCAGCATTCCCATTGCTACAGGATACAGAACCACACTTCAGTGTATCATCAACAGGCATTCTTCAAGTAGGTGCTTACTGGACACTAGAAGTTGCCAAGTGTTCCCCTAGTTCCCTCTCATTATTCCAGCCCCTCCCTAACTCAGCACCAAGGTAAAGAGTGGAGCTACACTATGGGGACAGGATCATCATTGTTTTTGGGGTCAAACCTGGACAATGAGAGCAGCCCTGAGAGGAAAGGAAGAAGTGGCCCACTGCTTGGATCTTGGCACCACTTACCCTACTACCATCTCCTCCAAAAGATGCTTGACACTCAGTAGGCAGGTACTTGATTATGTCCCCAGAGTACAGAGAAAGAACTTTCCACTAAATTCCCCAAACAATTTGCAAGAATAAAGGCAATGGCCACTTGATTTACATATCTAAAACAAAAATCAGATGCCCATGCTGGTAATCCCAGCACTCCGGAGGCTGAGGGAGAAGGAACACTGCAAGTACAAGGCCAGCCCACACCATACAGCAGCAAAACCTTCTTGTGTTTTTCACAAAGAAACAAAGCAAAGCAGAACTTTGTGGAATTATTTCCATTACACTACAAAAGATTAAAAATAAGTGTCATAAAGCCGGGCGTGGTGGTGCAGCCCAGTAATCCCAGCACTCGGGAGGCTGAGGCAGGAGGATTGTTGTGAGTTCAAGACCAGCCTGAGCTACAAAGTGAGCTTAAGGCCAGCCTGAACTGCATAGTGAGCCCCTGTCTCAAAAAGATAATAATAATAATAATAATAATAATAATAATAATAATAATAAGTGTCATAGCTCTGAACTAATACCCTAACCTGACTAGTGAAGTAAGTTTAGAAAAACTATACCAGCTGCTGACCTTCTTGGATAATCAGACTCCAAGGATCAGAAGTAAGACATGTTACCATGGTCTCAATCATCCCAGCTCCTCATGTATCCTACCCGCCCAACATTAATCACAGTCCTTTAGCATAAGGCTAGGACCCAGAGCCCACCCAATGCTTCAGAAGCTGAATAGAAAGGGTCTTCCAGCCCACAATGACTGGAAGTTCTTGGACATTCACTCAGAGGTGCCACTGCATCAAGTGTTTCAACAATACTTCAACCTTCAGCGCTTAAAGCTATGACCTACACATTTCTTTCAGGCATGTTCTTAGAGCTTGACCATCAAAAACATTTCTTTCATGCCAGAAATTGACAGATCAATTTTATAAAAGGACAAGACAAAATTACCACACACTGTCTCTGTTCAGGATTTCCTAAAAGACCTTCTTTCCCACAGCAGGCTGAAACTGCCCCTTTACTTCAGCCTTGCCACAGCTACAAATTCTGAAGAATCATAAACCTTCCTGGTAATATGAGGTGCATACTTCCAAAGGTTGACACTAACAGCCAAAAAAGACAATTTTCTAGACTCTCAAAACCCCTGCTCTGTTTGAGGTTTCAGAGCAATGAGCCAAACCAATACTGGAAGGACAGGGACATCTGCCAGGTGGAAGCTTCAGAATCAGGCTTTTTCCAAGAGCACAGCTCCCCATGAACTGGCCAAGGTATGGC
The DNA here is from genome assembly GCA_004027165.1 of Ctenomys sociabilis. Classification (NCBI taxonomy): domain Eukaryota; kingdom Metazoa; phylum Chordata; class Mammalia; order Rodentia; family Ctenomyidae; genus Ctenomys; species Ctenomys sociabilis. The sequence continues at coordinate 42,256 of PVKA01013269.1, read as the reverse complement.
TTCTGGGCCAGGCCCCACCAGCTCCTATCCTGGCAATTTCCCCAGCAGGGGATGCTGAGCTGTTCTTATGCCAGAGCACAGATGTAGAGAAGCATGCCCTGCACCACTACACCAATAAACTGAAAACACCCATTTGCTTCCCTCTTGCTCACAGCTCTAGGAGACACCAGAGGCTGTCTGAAGACAGTTTACATTCAAATTCTGCATGAAGAAACCCTCAAAGGTATCCTGTCCTCCCTCCCATGGTCTGTACCCTCTGTCATCTTTGTTCCCTTAGCACAAAGCAAAAAATGGGTTTCCACTTCATAGTAACTGCTTACAAATTAACTCCTTAATTTTAGAATCCAAGGATTACAAGCTGTTAGGTTAAAAAAAAAAAAAAAAGGAATGATAAATGCAAGAGATGTCTTATCAAGAGTATATTATGACCCCCCCCCCAAAAAAAAGAGTATATTATGCCCAGCACTCAGGAAACTGAGGCAAGAAGATCATTGAAAGTTTGAGACTAGCCTGTGCTACAAAATGAGCCCAAGGTCAGTCTGAACTGCATAGAGAGACTCGATCTCAAAAAAAAAACAAAAAAAAAAAGTATATCGTGGTGGCGCATGCTTGTAATCCCTACACTCGGGAGGCTGAGGCAGGAGGATTGCTGTGAGTTCAAGACCAGCCTGAGCTACAAAGTGAGCTTAAGGCCAGCCTGAACTGCATAGTGAGACCCTGTCTCAAAAAGACAATAAATAAATAAATAAATAAATAAATAAATAAATAAATAAATAAATAAATAAATTCAAGGCCAAACTGGGCAAGAATGACACGTGACTGATCGTGAACTGAGAGTAAATGTTATTACAGTGAAAGTTAATATTGCTATTAATACTCCTTCAAACGACTTTCCTTTTGCATCAAGCATTTATCCAATCATTCTTGGGACTTTGTTTTTTGAGACAGGATCTTACCTTGTAGTCTAGGCTGGCCTTGAACTCATGGTGATCCTCTGCTGGCCTCCCAGGGGCTGGAATTTAAAGCATGTGCCTCCATGCCCAGCTCTGAAGACTTCCCGAAGCAGTTCTGAAAGTCCCTCATTCATGAGTATTTTTTCACTACTCCACTGAGGCTGCCTTAATGTTCTGAATCAATTCAAAACTTTTTTTTGAGACAGGGTCTCATTCTAGTTGAGTCTCAAACTCACAGCAATCCTCCTGCCTCAACACCCAAATGCTATTAAAAAAAAAAAAAAAAATCCCAAATGCTAAGACTTTAGCTGTGTGCCACCATACCCGGTTTAAAATGTTCATCTTAAAAAAAAAAAAAGTTCATCTTTCACAACCATTTTGACTTTGGGGGAAAAGCCAGAAGTCACAAGATGCCAGATCAGGTTGAGTACACATTCTTATGTTTTCACAAACCTGACTTTCCATGGGTTGGCACTCAGTGGCATTCGTAGTTTTTTCTTTTGGTTAACATTCGTAGTTTTAATCACAATTCCTAAGACACTCGCAAAGTCTGCTCACCTGGGAGTGGGAGTATTTTGAGGGATGTTATTAGTAATGTGTCTTTTACTATAATAATTTTTACTTAAACATTCACTGTATTTTGGTCACCCCTTGAATTATCAGTCTGTAAGAGAAAATAAATTGTAGTAGATCTGTGGATAAAATGTAAGTAATGTGAAAAGTAGATCTGTAAACTGAAATAAGCCTTCTCTGAATTAGCTGCGGTTTCATCACAGAGGATGGAACCTACCCTCAAGCTGCTGTACCAGTTTGGGGGGTGGAAACTCTGAGGTCAGGAGTGTGCTGGAGAACTTCCTGCTTCTTAGCACTTCTGTTTTGTTTTTAATGTATTTCGCTGTTACAGGGTCTCACTATGCAGCTCAGACTCACAGTGATCCTCCTGTTTTCAGCCTCCACAGCACTGGAGTTACAAGGATCCACCATTATACACCCAGACTGTGGCCAGCTCAGCCCACTCTGGGGGCAGGGCTGGCATGGCACATGATGCTGGAGATAGAACAGTACTCCTTACACTTGCCTAAGCTTTAGTCCACTGAGCTATCTCGCTGGCCCCTTAGCATTTTTTGAATGTGGGCTTTCTGAAAGCCTACAATGACTTTTTTTTTTTTACAATGACCTTTTTGAGGTATCTTTGCATATTAACAATTCTGTTAACTGATGAACATACTCAACTTTTTAGTTCCTTATCCCAAAGAAGTCTGTGTTTTCTTTCCTCTAAGCATTCCCTGAACATTAGATCTTGATGTAAGGCTGGCTGTCAAGGTAGCAGTGAACTGAGAGCTGCTTACATCTCAGGGAAGAAAAGCATCTTTGAGTAGCCTGCGGTTCACTGTCTGCCCCCCATGCTACCCAACCCCCATTCTTAGGTAAAGGCAGACAGTAGCAGTGAGATCTCAAAATGGTCCTGCTGAGGACTGTGGTTTTTACCTAGGTAAGAAATGTCTGAAGCCCAGGATGCTTGTCATAGCTTGGGATTTTAGAAGATACACAATGCAGTACAGGACACACATTTTATAAGATTATTTTATAATGAATTACCCAAAGAATCATACACCAAGAGTGCAAGAAATCTGTCCACACATTAAAGACCAAAGAATCCAGCTGGGGGCCTGGATCCTACAATAATATCCTGTGTGAGTCCAGCTAAAGATCTAAAGCTCTTAACAATACCTCCCACAAGTACAACTGGAGGCCTAGAGCCCATAACAAGGCCCAAAGACAAAAGCTAGAAAGCCTGTGCCAGTGGAATGACAGAGCTATGCTAGCAGGCTGAAGGATCTTTACTGGAGCCAGAAAGCAACACTCAAGGTAAGAACCAGAGCTCTCCCAAAAAAGTATCACAGCCATCCTCAGCAACAGTGAGATCCTGAGCTCCTGCGATGATGAAGAAAGCTGAGTTCCCATCAGGAAAGCCCATGTGACAAGCTTCTCCAAGAGACTGAGCTATGGACCATCTTCCCCTCTGGAGCCAGGAAGAAAGGCTCAAGATAAGGTTCAGAGCTCCCCCAATGTGAAACATAGCCATTCTCAGAAACGGTCCTGAGTTCCTCCTCTTCCTCCTCCTCTGACAAGAACAGCCAAGTTCATCAAGAATGCCAAAATGACAATGTCCTCTCTCAGAACAGCCCAAGAGAACAGCTTCCCTATCAGCCTCCCTCCTCCAGTTCTGCCCCTTCTGCTGGTGGCAACAATCCTCAGGTGGGCCTCCCACACCCAGCACCATGCTGGTTCAGTTCAGCTAGGTGTAACAAGTTGAACACCAGTTGGTAATCCACCACAACACCTTTTTTTTTTTTTCCTTGAGACAGGGTTCTGCTATGTTGCCCAGGCTGACCTTGAACTTGTGGCTATCCTCCAGCCTCCATTTCCTGGATTATAGTCATGTGCCAAAACACTCAGCCTCCAAATTATAAAATATGGCTGTGAAGACTGAGTTCAATCTCTATCACTGGGATGTGGGGGAACAACACAAAGTCTATCACATATTCACTTTTTCACTGAAAACAAAAATCAAGAACTGAACACCCTTAAAAGTGCAACATGAATAATATGAAAGAAGTCAAGTGCATTTGTACAGTGGTAAGGATGGAACCCAGGCCTCTCATATACTAACTAGGCAAGCACTCTTTAAGTAAGCCTCTAGGCCTATGTTTAAGTCACTGAAGTGAAAATCCGATTTTTTTTTTCCAGAAAACAAACAGATATACTATGCATCCAAATCTTGGTATGAATGATACCAAGACTGAATGAGCCCACAAATACTGTATGAGAAACAACATAGGTAGGATAGCAAGACCCCAACTAAACACATAAACAAGTATCTCTCTTTTTTCTTTGTACTACTGGGGATTGAATCCAGGGCCTCATATTGTGTAATATCCCAAGTCCTTTTATTTTCGAAGTAAGGTCTTGCTAAACTACTAACTTGCCCAGCCTGGGCCCATACTTGGTAATCTTGCCTCAAGTTCCTAGAGCACCAACATTATAGGCGAGCACCACCATGCTTCTGCTCATTTTATTTCATTCAGGCAGAAGGATCATCACAAGTTCAAGGCCAGCTTGTGCTATATAATAAATTCAAGTCTGAACTAGATAGCAGGACCCTATCTTAAAAAAATAAAAATAAACAGCATGATATACTTTATCACTTATTTTTTATTCTTCCTTTTGGACTGAGATTGCACCTAGAGCCTCACCACTGAACTATTATACACTCTCAGCCCTATTCCTTTTCTTAAACTGATGAGAAGAGATCACTCATACTCATCCTTCTGTTTTTCAGCCTCCCAAGTGCTGGGATTACAGGTGCAAACCATCACAGCCAGTCTCAATCTCAACGCGCCCCACCCCCACCCCCACCCCACATGGCAGGCCGAGGATCAAACCCAGTGGATCATCTGCCTAAGCAGGTCTTTTAACATCCTCGCATCTCATGAGAACACATCTGAAGATGAAACCCTCAAAGTGGAATTGCTGGGTCAAAGGATGTGCACATTGGAGTTAACAAATATTGCCAAGGTGCCTTTCTACTTATACCCTTATCTAAAGGTGTAAGTAAATGTTCCCTTACTTTCATTCACAATGAGTTATTATCAAACTCTCAATAATAAGAAATAAAAGAAGGAAGATAAAACCCAAGGTGCTGGCACTAGTAGCACTGTTGGAGGCTGGGAGAGCAAGGTGCAGCCTTGGGACTACAACTTGGCCTTCTCTGCCCCTGCCCTCATTTGTCTTCTCCTCAGCAAGTGCCACTGTGACACACTCCACCCAGAGAGCCCAATGCAGTGGCCACATTTGAAGGATGACTTTGAGGAAGAAAGTATTGCTGATGGTTGTCACTATGGAAGATTTGGGGGTTTGAAAGACTTCACTCAAGAACTAGCACATGAAAAAAATTCAGCAACCAGTACAAAGCCACAACACATTTCCTGACCAAAGAGGTAAGGAGGGACAACAGATGAGTCACCATGCAGACCTGGGACACAGTCAATCAGGAAGGGTTCCAGTCCCTCAGCATAGCCTTCTAACGCAAGGTGGACTGCTGTGTGCTGGTGTTTGATGTGACAGCCCCAATATGTTCAAGACCCTGAACACAGCTGGTGAGATGAGTTTCTTATTTAGGCCAGCCTCTGGGACCCACGGAACTTCCCCTTGGTCATGGTGGGAAGCAAGATCAACCTTGAAAACAGTCACATGAAGAAAAAACAGGGCTGGTGGTACACACCTGTAATTCCAGAAAAAAAACAAAACTTTGCTTTTGCTTTTGTTTCTTGAGACAGGGTCTTGCTTTGTAATTTCGTTGGCCTTGAACTTACTAGCCCAGGCTGGCCTCAAACTTGTGATGATCCTCCTGCCTCAACCAAGTCTACCCTTCTTGAACTACTTGATTAGTATGGTAGGCAAAATGGGTGCCATAAATTTACTATGGGAGTAATGGCATGTAATAGCTAGCATTAGGACACAGGAGTTGACTTTTTTTTTTTTTTTTTGTCTTTTTTTGAGACAGGGTCTCACTATGCAGTTCAGGCTGGCCTTAAGCTCATTTTGTAGCTCAGGCTGTCTGGAACTCACAACAATCCTCCTGCCTCAGCCTCCCAAGTGCTGGGATTACAGGCATGCACCACCACACCCGGCAGGAGTTGACTTCTAATGTCCAGTGAATTAAAATATGGCACTGTCTTTTTCCAGTCAAAACTAACAAATCAGGGGCTGGGGAGATGGCTTAGTGGAATAAGTGCTTCCCTGGCAAGCACAAGGGTCTGAGTTCAATACTCGGTTCCACTAAAAAAAAAAAAAAACAAAAAAAAAAACTCAACTGGGAGTGGTGGCATACCTATAATCCCAGATCAACCTTGAAAACAGACAGTCACATGAAGAGGATTCTAGGGAGGTTGAAGCAGGAGGATTGCTCAAAAAAATCCAGGCCAGCCTATATAGTGAGCTCAAACGTATCAAAAACAGCCAGGTGTAGTTCTACTCCAGTTCTAACCCCACATAGACCTTGGGAAAGGAAAGAGTGAGGAGGGGAGGGAAGAGAAGGAAAAGGGAAAGGAAAAGGGAAAAGGAAACTAACTTAGTGGAAATTGTCATTAAAAATGTAAGGGATAGGCCGGGCGTGGTGGCGCATGCCTATAATCCCAGCACTTGGGAGGCTGAGGCAGGAGAATTGTTGTGAGTTCGAGACCAGCCTGAGCTACAAAGTGAGCTTAAGGCCAGCCTGAACTGCATAGTGAGACCCTGTCTCAAAAAGACAAAAAAAAAAAAAAAAAAAAGTAAGGGATAGTTGGGCATAGTGATACACACCTGTAATTTCAGCACTCAGGAGGCTGAGGGAGAAAGATTGAGGTCAGTCTGGGCTATACAATGAGTCCAAGTCCAGCCTGAAGTACACAGCAAGATTCTGTCTCAAAAAATAAATAAATAAAAGAAAACAACATACAATAACAACAAAAAAAAGAAGTAATTAATCCAAATAATAAATTACCTGTGGTTTCTTGCCTGAGCTGTATCCTTCAAGCCAACCCTTAGGGCCAAGGCATCTCCTAGGTCCAACTTAAGAACAATTCCAAAAGCTGGGTGTGGTGGCGCACACCTGCCTGTTATCCTAGCACTCAGGAGGCCATGACAGCCTGGGCTACAAAATGAGTTCAAGACCAGGCTGAACTGTATAGTGAAACCCTTTCTCAAAAAAGCCAAAAACAGACCCCCCCAAAAAATAAATAAATAAATAAATAAATAAAACAAGTAGTTCCAGGCTCTGGGCAACAGGAACACAAATGAAAATGCTGACCATAAAGACAAGAGAAAAACTTGAGTATTAGAGTATTCAGAAGCCGGGCGTGGTGGCGCATGCCTATAATCCCAGCACTCGGGAGGCTGAGGCAGGAGGATTGTTGTGAGTTCGAGACCAGCCTGAGCTACAAAGTGAGCTTAAGGCCAGCCTGAACTGTATAGTGAGACCCTGTCTCAAAAAGACAAAAAAAAAAAAAAAAAAAAAAAGAGTATTCAGAGATTGATTTCAGGATCTTCACAGTGAACTATGCTCCCAGCTCTCTTTTGGTCTTTCTCTTTTTTTCTTTTGGTGGTCTTTTGATGCTTTCAAATGCTGTGCTGGAATTACAGGTATGCATCACACACTGGTGTTCCTTTTTGTCTCTGAAATACAGATTGTATGCTTTAAGTATGACCAAAGGGTAGGGCCGAATCACTAAATTACTCTGACTAGGTTCAAACTAGCAAGCCCCCTGCTTCAGCCTCTCAGAGTACTGGGAATACAGGTATGCACTACCAGGCCCACCTCCACGTCTACTCTCCATACTATAGTGTCACTGTTCTGAAAACATGATCTTTACTAAATCATTTTTACATCTCCCCTTATTGCTCATTGTCTCCCAACAGACAGGCAAGACTGGGAAGAATCCTCCAGTCCAGTTATGCTAGAAGTCATGCCCTGTAAAACCAGGGAACACAGGAAAGAATCCTCTGTCTCAGGTCAGACCCATTCTCTAGTACCACTCCATTTCTCTGCTCAGCTTTCTCTCTGATCAGCTTAATAATTAACTCAATAGAAACTGCTGACCGATACTCCCACCTCCAGAGCACAAAAATACACTAAACTGTACATGATTATCTATTTTACTAAATGTAAATTATGCTTCGATTTCAAAAGATAGTGCCATCAATACAAACACTACTTGGGGTTACCAGGACATCTGATTCCTTGAACTTCCTGTAAGAATAGTTTTTCAAAGCCTGAAGAAAGAGAAAATTTTACCTCTGGTCTGGAATAATTTTCAATTTGTTGTTTTGTTTTTTGAGACAGAGGTTTCACTTCGCAGCCCAGATTGGCCTTGAACTTTCAATGATCCTCCTGCCTCAGCCTTCTGAGTGCTGGAATTACAGGAATGTGCCACAATCCTCAGCAGACATGAAATAATTTTATTTGGGCCCTGCTGCCTACTAGTTACCCACAGGCACCTGAAATGAAACAGACTTACTCTGAGGACCTCTCCAACTGGACAACACTAGAGCAGCCCACCCAGAAAGCAGGGCAGCCATCAACACTGTCAGGCAATTTTAATGTACTGTAAATCTCTCCTTCAGGAGATCAGCTTTCCCCTTACTACTAGCATCTGCAGATGGTCTAACACCAACTCCTGAGGAGTGCCCAGCAGCCTCTCCAGCCCTTTCTCCAGGACAGCCCATGCCTCTCTGAGCCTGCAATTCCTGACACACTCCACCCTAAAGGACAATTTTAAGAAAGCTTGGATTCAAAACAAGAAATGAAACCTAGTTCAAGGGCAGGGGAATGTAATTCAGTGGTAGAGTGTGTGCTTAATATAAATAAGGCCCTGAGTTCAATCTCCAGGATCACACTCACAAAAAAAAGAAAAATATCTGTTCTATTCCCTTAGGCATAAGAGACCATGGTAGACACACAGGATGTAAAAATTTGCATTGAACTTACTTCAAAGTTATTTAAATATTTGCCCATGCTTGTAATCCCAATTAATTGACAGACTGAGGCAGAAAGATCATAACTTCAATCCTGGCTACTTAGTTAGACCCTGCATCAAAAGAAAAATTAAAATGGGACATGATGTACACATCTATAATCATACGGAAGCTCAGATGGGAGGATTACAAATTCAAATCCAGCCTGGACAACCTGGTGAATCAACAAGACTCAGTCTCAAAATACAAAATTTTTTAAAAGGTCTGGGAGGGGGCCAGGGAGATGGCTCAGTAGAATAAGCGCTTCCCTGGCAAGCACAAGGGTCTGAGTTCAGTCCTTGGTTCTGCTAAAAATAAATAAATAAAATAAAAAGGTCTGGGAGTTGGGCTTGGTGGTGCCTGCCTGTAATCCCAGCTCCTGGGAGGCTGAGGCAGAATGATCACCAGGAGTTCAAGGTCAACCTGGACTACAAAGTGAGCTCAAGGCCAGCATGAACTGCATAGAGACCTTGTCTCAAAAAAACCAAACAAAAAAAAGGGGGACAGGGGACAGTATGGAACTATCAAAAAAAAAAAAAAAACTTTTAAGATTACTGTAACTGAACAAAAGATACAGAAACAACTCCAAGCACATTTGGCTACTTCATCTTTAACAAAGGGGCAAAACAGCTTCATAGAAGAAAGATAGCCTCTTTAATATAGTGCTAGGAAAAGTGGACTTCCAAATACCAAAGATTAAACCTAGACCCCTCTGTCTCATCATGCACTAACATCAAAATGGATCAAAGATATAAATATTAAAATAATTTGCTGTAAAACAGAATAAGTAAAAACTCTAAAGACATAAGTATTGGCAAAGATGTTATGAACAAAACCCAAATTACACAGAAACTATTACAAAGAATCCACAACTGTGATCTCATTAAAAAGCTTTTGCATAGCAAAAGAAACCACCAACAAAGAGACAACTTGAAAAAAAGATTTCTACTAGCTACTCCTCAAACAACTAGTATCTAGACTATGTAAAAAATTCAAACCCTCAACTGAAATGAATACTCACTTCTTGGAAGAAGTATAAACAGCAGCTCAAGGTCCTGAGTTCAATCTCCAATAGAGAGAGACAGAGAAAGACAGAAAAAGAGACAGACAGACAGGGACAGAGAGAGAATATCAACCAAGAACAAAAACTGGTGAGTCTGAGGGGAAAAGGAATCCCTCTCCATTGTGGACAAAGTGTAAATTGATATAACCACTATGTAAATCAGTATGAAAATTCCTCCAAAACCCAAACTTAGGGAGGTTCCTTTTGATCTAGCTAGTCACCTTATAGGTGTCTTCCTAAAAGACTTAAAAGTCATCATACCACAGTGATATGTATTATATATTTATAGCAGCAGTTTGCAACAGCTAAATCTTAACTTTTTTTTAAGTGAGGGGGGGAATGACAGGATTTATTAGGTAAATTCAGACTGATTCATTATATAGCACAAACTGGCTTCAAACTCACAATGCCTCATCCTCCCAATGCGGAGATTAGAGGCACATACCACACTAGACTGTAATAACTAAACCTTAAAAACAGCCCATATGCCCATTAACAAATGAAATGGATAAAGAAAATGTGATATTTATATACAATGGAGTACTACTTGGCCAGAAAAAAATAAGCTTGAGACATTTTTAAGTAAATGGATACATGTTGAGACTATAATTTTAAGTGAAATAAATCGAACACAAAATTTTAAATGTCATATTATTTCTCCTGTATGAGAAACACAAAGGATAAAAAAGGAGCAAAATAGAAGATGAACATTGGGAAGTAGGAAGAACTTAATTCAAATGGAAAAACAAAAATTAAGATATATTGTGTGCAGGGTTGGGGAGACAGCTCAGACAGGACCTGCATGGCATGCTCAAAGTCCTGAGTTTGATCCCTGGTACCGTAAAATAAAAAAAGAAAGAAAAGAAAAAGAAAAAAATTGGGGGCTGGCCAGGTAGCTCAGCAGACTAAAGCACTGCTTAGGCAGACCCAGGGACTGGGGTTCCCCATGCCAGCTCCACCCCCAGGGCATGCTGAGACAGCAGAGACTGGGCGTGGTGGCACTTGGGAGGCTGAAAATAGAATCGCTACAAGTCTGATCTGTGTAGTGAAACCCTGTACTAAATACATTTAAAAAAAAAAAAAAGAGGCCGGGCGTGGTGGCGCATGCCTGTAATCCCAGCACTCGGGAGGCTGAGGCAGGAGGATTGTTGTGAGTTCGAAACCAGCCTGAGCTACAAAGTGAGCTTAAGGCCAGCCTGAACTGCATAGTGAGACCCTGTCTCAAAAAGACAAAAAAAAAAAAAAGATATATTATGTGCAGGTACAAATTCCCCATGATGAATGTGATCATTACATATGGCAGACACATACTAAAGATTATAAAAGAAAAAAGTAAGAAGGGCTGGGGACATATCTCAAAGTGAAGGTCCTTGGTTTGATAACCAGTACTGGGTATCCACAACAGAAACAAAGAGGTAACAGAAGAGAAGAACCTGTTTCTGTGTGCACATCAGCACTTTTTTTTTTTAATGTATTTAGTAAAGGGTCTCACGATGCAGCTTGGACTCAGTGATCCTCCTATTTTGAGCCTCCCCAGTGCTAGGATTACAAGCAAGCAACACCCTGCCCAGTCTAGCACTTATTTAAATTCATACTTTGGAAAAATATAAATTACATACAAATTCTTAAAAAGTATACTTGCTTTTATGGTAGATTCTCTTAGAAAATAATAAAATCTGGAGCCAGAAATTCTAATAACTTACTCTGCTCCTGATCATTGCTCAAATATATAATAATGTTTTCTCTGGAGCTTCTCTGTACATGTTGGGATTGGGGAGATAGCTCAGCAGCATAAGCACCTGACTCACAAGTGCAAGGTCCCAAATTCAATCCCTGATACCACACACACACAAAAAATCTTTATATGTTTATGATACATAATTGCAATTGAATTCATATTAAATACTATTTTTCTTAAGTATATAAAAAAGCATAAAACAGGAAGTATTTTTCTTACATGTGAAAAAAGAAAGCATGCTTATAATCCCAGCACACAGAAGGCTGGGCACGGTGGGCATGCCTGTAATCCCAGCACTCAGGATGAGGCAGGAGGATTGCTATGAGTTCAAGGCCCACCTGGGCTACAAAGTGAGTTGAAAGCCAGCCTGAACTCCATAATGACACCGTCTCAAAAACACAAGGGAAAAACAGGGGGGGGTGGGCAAGGGATATACCACAAGTGCCTGCCTGGCAAACACAAGGTTCTGAGTTCCAGTTCCAGTAGCAAAAAAAAGACAGAGAGACAGACAGACACAGACACAGACACAAGATACAGACACAGGCTTCGAATGCAGCTCAGTGGTAGGGCATTTGCTTAGCAAGCAAGCACAAAACTCTAGGATTCAATTCCTAGCAACATACTTATATACATACTTATGTACATAAGCAAGAAGCAAGCAAGCAGACTTAAGATATGTACCGGGGCCAGGGAGATAGCTCAGTAGAGTAAGGGCTTGCCTGGCAAGCGCAAGGGCCTGAATTCAATCCCCAGTTCCACCAAAAAAAAAGATATGTACCAGTTCAAAAACATACACATTTGGGAGAGAAAACCATGAAGAAATGTGAGGAAATCCACAAGAAAAGTCAGGTTAGAGGTCACTTTTGGAAGGAAAGCAGGTGACTAGGGGTGCAGCTCAGTAATAAACTGTTTGCTTGCTTCCCATAGGTAGGTCCTGGGTTCAACCTTTTTTTTTTTTTTTTTTAATGTGTTTAGTACAGGGTCTACAGGGTCTTACTACACAGATTGGACTCATAGTGATCCTCCTGTTTTAGCCTCCCAAGTGAAAGAAAAGGAGAACTTCAAATTAAAAAGGCTACTGATATAGGGAGAACATTTGCTTAAGATGCAAAGAGCCCCAATTTCATGTCCAGCACTATAAATAACTAAACCACTAGCTAACTATATGAAGTGATAGTATTCTACAACTTGTAGTATATGTGCTGTGAAGGAAGCACCAGTGCTCTACAGTTTGAGCTTACATCCCCAGGCTTTTTTTGACATAGGATCTTGCTATGCTGCCGAAGCTGGTGTCAAACTCCTAAAGAAACACAACACTATGCCCAAGAAAGGATGTACAATTTGTATAATTCTTTTTTTTTTTAATCCTGCCTCATCCTTAGTGCTGGGATTACAAGCATGCCCACCATGCCCAGCCTTCTGTGTGCCGGGATTACAAGCATGCTTTCTTTTTTTACACTTAAGAAAAATACTTCCTGTCTTATGCTTTTTTATATACTTAAGAAAAATAGTATTTAATATGAATTCAATTGCAATTATGTATCATAAACATATAGAGATTTTGTGGGGGGGGTATCAGGGATTGAGTTTGGGACCTTGCACTTGTGAGTCAGGTGCTTATGCTGCTGAGCTATCTCCCCAGTCCCAACATTTAACAAGTGCCTGCCTGACAAACACCAGGTAACAGGACCTGTTCACTGGGGACCAGCTGACAGTACTTCCCATAGTCCTAGCCCAGTCTGCTTCAAAAATTTACATAATAGTATTTATACACAGTACAGGGTCTACAGGGTCTCAGTATGTAGATCAGACTCCTAATGATTCTCCTGTTTTCAGTCTCCCAAGTGCTGGGATTACAGGCCTTGCCACCACACCCAATCTCAATAGCCCTCTCAGCATGCCCTGGAGTGGGACCAGCATGGCACACCAGGGATTAAACACTTTGTGCATTTGGCCCCCCCAAAATTGGTGATTCATTGATTTATTTATTTATTGCTAGTTTAGGCTGCCTTAAGGGTGGAGTGGTGCAGCTTATGGAGCTGGGGATCAAACCACAGTCCCCTGCACCTGACTGCATGTGTTTGCCTAAGTGGCGCTTTAAGCAACTGAGCTAACTGGCAAGCCCCCTGAATTTGTAAAATTCTTGTTTGCCAATGATACCTAAATAAAGCTGGGGAGAAACCACTGCAGAATGAACAACCAAAAGCCAGCAGCAACAGGACTTGTTTGTTCACTGGGGACCAGCTGACAGTACTTCCCATAGTCCTAGCCCAGTCTGCTTCAAAAATTTACTTAATAGATAGCCAGGTGTGGTGACACATGCCTGTAATCCCAGCACTCAGGAGGCTGAAGCAGGAGGATTGTTGTGAGTTCAAGACCAGCTTGAGCTACAAAGTGAGCTTAAGGCCAGCCTGAAATGCATAGTGAGACCCTGTCTCAAAAAGACAAAAATAAATAAATAAATAAATAAAAATTTACTTGATAGTATTTCATTTTCTGTAATCCCAGCATGCAGGAAGGTGAAGCAGGAGGACTGTTGTGAGTTCGAGATTAGCATAGGCTACATACAAAGTGAGCTCAAGGACAGCCTGAACTGTATACCTTTCTCAAAAAGAAAAGAAAAAAAAGAAGTATTTCATCTTAAAACCCTTCTTAAATCAAATTCTTCTCTTTTCTGTAATCTTTTCTTTTTATTCTTTTTCTTTTTAATTTCTTACAACTTTTTTTGTTGTTTTGTTTTGGGTTTTTTTAAACCAATTTTACACTTTTTTTTTTTTTTTTTTTTTTTTTTTTTAGGGAAAGGTCTACAGGGTGTTCAGGGTCTCACTACTAGATCAGACTAGTAGTGACTCTCCTGTTTATAGCCTCCCAAGAGATTACAGGCCTGTGCCACTACACCCAGTCTCAATGGCTGTCTCAGCAAACTCCAGGGGTGGGCCAGCATGGCAGGCCCCAGGGATCCAATCCTCCCTCCTCCTTCACCCCTGTGGCATGCAATTGAGACTGGATGCGACTGTAATCCCAGCTTTTGGGAGGCTATAAACAGGTGGATCACTGTAAGTCCAGTCCATCTAGTAGTGAGACCCTGAACACCCTGTAAACCCTTCCCTAAAACACAAAAAACTTTAAAAAATAAAAATAAATTTAAAACAGCTTTGAGTCTGGGAGTGCAGACTAGTAGTAAAGCATATGTTTAACATATGTAACACCCTGGGTTCACCAGCACTAAAAAAATAAAAACGAAAACGAAAAATAGGGGAGAAGCCTTGGGCTTTATCTACCCAGACATTCATATTCTGACATATCATATATTCAATGACCTCTAAAGTTGATTATGGTCAAAATAAAACAGTACAAAGCCCAATGCCATTCCTGGATGGATCCTGTGTCCCAGTGGATCTGAAACACAGGAAAGGCCCAGAGGGAGCACCCAGCCTTTTATGACTAGGCACTTTGCCACCTCTGGGAGCAGCAGGCCTACTTCTCCAAATATGGCTCCTTTCAGATCTGCTACAAGCATGAGCTCAGGGCCACAAATGGTACAAGAGGGTTTATCAAAACACGAAGGGCTGACCAGGGCGTGGTGGTACATACCCCTAATGTAGCAAGACCCCATCTCAAAAATAAAAACTAAAAACCTGGCAGGCTGGAGGTAAATGACTGCTTGTCTAGTATAGGGGAACCTGTAGCTTCAGTAAGACAGGAAAAAATTGGAACACAGACCTGGAGAAAACAAAGCCAAGTACCTCTCTCTAAAATCCTCTTAGGCCCTTACCACCCAGCTACCACAGAAGCACAGCAGGCTTGACAGCAAGAGACTGTGCCTGAGGCAGGGCCTACAATAGGCCCCATTCTCCCTGGAAGCTGGGCAGGGTAAAAGAGGCCAGGACATTCCTCCACCCCCTCACAGGGAAAGGGCACAGGCAGCCTGGGGCATCAGAGGCTCACACAGGAAGGAAGGCATTTTCCTCTCCAGCTGTTAAGACTCCCAAGGGGACCCTAGGGGAATTCCCAAAAAAACTCAGGGGGCCGTGAGGTGCCATCTGATTAAATATGGCACATTAGATTACCTACACAGGAAGACTCCTCTAGTCAGTAATACCCAACTAGCAAGAAAAAAGAACTACCATTTCTTTCTCTTTTTTATTTATTTATTTTGGGTTTTGGGCACAGGGGATTCAACCCAATGGGTGCTTGCTAAACTAGATTCTCAGCCCTTTTTATTTTGGGACAGGGTCTTACTAAAGACTTGTCCAGCCTGGTTTGAACTTGTAATCTTTCTGCCTCAGCCTTCTGAGTACTGGAATTAAAGGTGTGCAAAGCACACTTCCAGATTTGCCAAACTCAAGTGTTTTATGGGACCCGGGAGATGGCTCAGTAGAATAAGTGCAAGGGCCTGAGTTCAATTCCCAGTTCCACAAAGAATAAACTCAAGTGTTTTACATCTGTTATCATGGACTCTTGACAGAATATCATGATCCATGTAATCAGAATAAATGCTCCAGAAAAGGGTACTTTCTGGTTTTTGTTCTGGGGTATTCATGATTGAACCTAAGGTCTTCAAACTGAGCTATATCCCCAGCCCCTTTTTTAATTTTAAGACAGAATCTTGCTAAATCAGTAAACTCCCTGAGCTGATCCTGAATTTTTAGTCCTCCTGCCTCACCTTCCCAGAGCCCTGGGATTATAGGAAGACCATACACAGAACAAAGATTAAATCATGAATCTTATTATTTGTGACTTCAATAAATTTTATTTTATTATGGGTATGGTGGCACATGCCCATAATCCTAGGACTCGAGAAGCTAAGGGGGGAGGATTGCTGAAAGTTTGAGGCCAGCCTAAACTGCACAGTGAAACCTCTCAAAAAGACAAAAAGAGGGGAGATGGCTCAGTGGAATAAGCACTTCCTGGCAAGTGCAAGGACATGAGTTCAATCCCTGTTTCCACAAAAAAAAAAAAAAAGACAAAAAGGCAGGGGAGGGTGGGGATAGCACCTGCCTGGCAAGCACAAGGTCCTGAGTTGGATCCCCAGAATCAAGAAAAGTTTCTGGTTTCCTCTTGCCAGATTTCTCCACTCAATATTGCTCAAAAACTAAAAATGAGGGGCCGGCCAAATAGTTCAACAGATTAAAGCACCTGCAAGCAGATGCAGGGGCCAGGGGTTCAATCCCAGGACCTGCCATGCCAGTGCTGCCCCTGGGACATGCTGAGACAGCAACTGAGACTAGGTCTGGTGGCAGGCCTGTAATCCCAGCTGTTGGGAGGCTGTAAACAGGCAGATCACTACAAGTCCAATCTAGTAGTGAGACCCCGAATACCCTGTAGACCATTCCCTAAAACACACACACACAAAAACCAACTAAAAACAAGACAGGCTTGATGGTGTAAATCTGTAATCCCAGCAGTTGAGAGACTGAGGCAGAAGGATCACAGCAATACAAGGACAGTTTAGGCTATATAACAAAGCCCCATCTCAAAAAAAAAAAAAAAGTTTGGGGAGGGAAAGGGAAGAGAGTCTCACTAAATTGCCCAGACTTCCTGCCTCTGCCTCTCAAATAGCTAGGGTTACAGATGTGTGCTGGCTGTGCCCAACTTGTAGCTGAACCACACAGGGAGACCCTGACCTCTGGCTCAAAAAATAAAATATAAAAAAGAGAGGTGGGGCATGCCTGTAATCCCAACACTCAGGAGGATGAGGTAAAAGGATTGAGTTTGAGACCAGCCCAGGCTACAAAGTGAGCTCAAGGCCAGCCTGAACTGCACACTAAGACCCTGCCTTGAAAAGACTCAGAGATGCTTCTGAGGCTCTGGACTCACTTGGAGAGAGATTCATCTCAGTGAGATCTCTAAAGCCATATTCATCAGGTCTTCTCGTCGTTTCTTTCAGCACCGACCCATAACATACAACAAGTCATGCAATGGCCGTGACTTATTCACACGGCTGACACTGACAAAGGACCTACAAAGTGCGGTACAGGATTTCAGAGTAAATCCTGAGGGGATTTGACTGACCTTCTCAGATACAAAAGTTACATTTCTTGTTACATAGGTCTTGCTTTATCTTGGTCTTAACCATCCAGTAGAAAGGTATAACAATGAGTTACAAAAAGTAAAGCCACATTAATAGGCTGAGCTATAAAAGGCTCAAGTCAACAACTGCTGACATTACCAGTCCTACTGATAACCCACAACTATTATGGACTACTGGACTATATTGGATCATTTTGCTGAATTCACACACCTACAGTATTTAAATGGCAATGGGATAACCATCTCTGACAAAACTAAACAAAAAAGGTGATATAAATGAAGGACTATTTTGTATCTGTATATACAAAATAGTTAGGATATACAGCTACTTTCTCTTAAATGAGAAGAAAGATTTCTACTAATAGTGTTTGGACAGAATATCATGTCTGCATCTTGTACTATGAATAACTACTATGAAGGCAACAATATGCAATGTATTAATTATTGTAATGGTCCTACTAACCTGTTTTAAAAGTGTCTCATTGCTATTTGTTTCTCAATAAAATTAACAAAAAAATCTTGCACACACATGGCAACAAATGCTTTTTTTCTTTTTTTTTTTTTTTTTGGAGCAAGGTCTCACTATGCATACAACCCACATTCATAGTGATCTTCCTGCTTTTTGCCTCCCATGTGCTGGGATTACAGGCGCGCGCCACCATGCCCGGATTGCATCGCCGGCTCAGCGCACCCGAAGGCGGGGCCGGCGCGGCTTGGGGAACCAAGGATCGAACACTGGTCCCTGCGCTTACCTAAGCAAGCGCTTAGTCCGCTGAGCTATACCGCCGGCCCAACAAATGCTTATTGATGAATTGTTTGTTTACTTTCCTTGTGCTACATAATAAGTTACCATAAAGGTAGTTGCTTAATCCAAAAATAAATAAATAAATAAAATCTTTATATAGTGACTTCAAAAAAAAAAAGAAAAGACTCAGATGAAAAATGAGATAGAGATAAGAGACAGATAGCGATAGACATAGTGAAGATCGAGGCAGAGACAGAGACAGGGACACAAACACGGACCCCACCTTGGAACCTTAAGAAATTCCATCAAGCCCTGAGATGGCCAGGGATTAGAGGTTCCTAGAACATTGACAGGCAAAATAGAGACAACCAGAATACTTACAAAATCAAATGAGAAGAATGTCCTCAAGTTCCACTAGTATATACAGAATCAATACCAAATTTGGTTTTGTTTGTTTGTTTAGTACTGGGAATCAAACTCAGGACCTCATTCTTGCCAAGCAGGCACCTGCCACCAAGTTATAACCCCAGTCAAATACCAAATACTTTAAGAGAATTATTTTTTTCCCCATAAAATTAAAAAAAAAAAACAAAAAAAAAGAAGCTTCTTATTTGTAGATTCCCACACTGTGTAAAACAACATTCACAGAAATGAAAAACACGGGGCTGGGGAGATGGCTCAGTAGAGTAAGTGCTTCCCTGGCAAGCACAAGGGCCTGAATTCAATCCCCAGTTCTGCAAAAAAAAAAAAAAAAAAAAAAAAAAAAAAAAAAAAAAAAAAACGAGAAACAAGCCTGGCATGAAGAGCAGGCTGGACATGGTGGTGCACACCTGTAATCCCAGCACTCTAGAGGCTGAAGCAGGAGGATCTTTTTTTCAGAGGGGTGGTCTTTTTGAGTTTGAGGCCAGCCTGGACTCACTGTAAGACCCTGTCTAAGGGAGGAGAGGTTAAGAGGGAATACAAAATAAGGTACCAAGGGCTGGGGAGATGGCTCAGTGGAATAAGCACTTCCCTGGCAAGTGCAAGGTCCTGAGTTCAATCCCCGGTTCCGCAAAAAAAAAAAAAAAAAAAAAAAAAAATAAGGTACCAAATTGGGCACTGGGTACTTTTCACTGAAGGACATACCCTTCCAACCTTTTCACGCATCCCCTCCAACTGCCTACTAATCCCCTCCAATTGCTTACTACTCTCCCAACTATGACTGCTCCTGGGAAAATGAAGAGTGGCTACGCATGTCCTCAAGGACAGATTAACAGTGAGACTGGATTTCTACATGGCTACAAAAACTGCAAAACTGGGGACAGGGGAGATAGCTCAGTAGCATAAGTGTCTGCCTGGCAAGTGGAAAGTCCTGAGTTAGATCCCCAGTTAAAAATTTTAAAAACTTGCAAAACTGGCTGAGGGAGTAGTTCAGTGGTAAAGCACTTTCCTACCATTTATGAAACTCTTGGGTTTGATCCTCGGCACCAAAAAAAAAAAAAAAAAAGCAAATCCATGCTCCTGGTGGACGATTAAGAAAAAGTGTACAATCTTTTTGAACTCTTTTTTTTCCTAGAGGGGAAGTCCAGGAAATCAAACCCATGGGCTCTCCACCAATGGACTACATTCCCAGTCCTATTTATGATTTTCTTTTTTTTTTTTTCCAGTACTGGGGCTCAAACTCAGGACCTTAGGCTTGCCAAGCAGGTGCTTTTGCTGCTAAGCCGTCTCTCTGGCCAGAAAACGCTTCTTTTTTTTTTGTAGTACTAGGGATTGAACTCAGGACCCTGTGCTTAGAATAAGGCAGGAAATTATTCTACTGCGCTATCTCCCATGTGGGTTTGTTTGCTTTTTTGTTTGTTTTTGAGACAGAGTTTCACTAGGTAATTCAGGCTGGCCTCGAATTCACAGTGATCCTCTTGCCTCAGCATCCTAAGAACTGGAACCATAGCTTTTTAAGATAACACCTTGTTAAAATATTCAGGTAGAATTTGAACTTGAGCTCCTCCTGCCTCAGCCTCCTAAACTACTTGTCTACAGACATATTCCAACATACATGAGGCTTCTAAACTTCTTAAATTTATATCATGTATTTCCTACTTAAAGAAAGAGTTAAGGGGTGGGGGAGATAGCGCAGTTAAATAAGCGCTTGCCTGGCAAGTGCAAGGGCCTGGTTCTGCAAAAAAGAAGAATAAATCCAAGTACAATGACACCACACCTGTAATCCCAGCACTCAGGAGGATGAGGCAAGAGGATCGAAGTGAGTTTGAAGGCAGACTGGACTGTACAGTAAGACTTGGCCTCAAGGGAAGAAGAAAGAAGAGGAAAAGAAGGTGAAGGGAGATAAGGGAAAGGGGAGGGTTACCAGCTGTGGTCGTGCAGCACACCTGTAATGCAAGCACTCTCATCAACTGAGATAAAAAGATTCAAAGTTTGAGCCTAGTCTGGGCAATTAGTGACTTGAGATCCTTTTTCAAAATAAGAAAGTAGAGGGCCCGAGAGATGACTCAGGGGAATAAGCGCTTCCCTGGCAAGCGTAAGGGCATGAGTTCAAGCCCTGGTTCTGCGGAAAAAAAAAAAATTGAATGAGGCATGGTGGCACATACCTATACTTCCTGCACTCGAGGCTGTGGCAGGACAGATCAGTGTGAATTAGAGGCCAGCTTGGGGTGCATGGTGAGTTTGAGACCAGGCTGAACTATGACATATAAAGATCCTGTCTTTAAAAACAAAAATAAGCTCAGTAGAATAAGCTTCCCAATGGGCTGGGGAGATGGCTCAGTGGAATAAGCACTTCCCTGGCAAGCGCAAGGGCCTGAGTTCAATCCCTGGCTCTGCCAAAAAAAAATAAAATAATAATAATAATGGTGGTGCATGCCTGTAACCCCAGCTCTTAGGAGGCTACAGCTAGAGGATCGCTACACATTCATGGGAAGCCTTGACTACCTAATGAGTTCAAGACCAGCCTGAATTGAGTAGTGAGACCATGTCCAGGGGGAAAAAAAAGTAAAATAAACTAAAAAAGTAGAAAGACTGTTTTGTGTTCTTTCTACTTTTTTCTTCCATGTCTTATCTGAAATGCACATATTACTTGATAGAACTTTCTCCTCTCTATTATTATTTTAAAATTCTGTGGTCATAGTGTATCCCTATAATTCTAGTCTTCAGGAGGATCATGAGTATGAGACCTGCCTGGGATATATAGCAAGATCCTGTCTCAAAAAGCCAAAAATCTGTAGTTAATCATTTTATCAAGCAGATGATTCTCACCTCTCTTCGACAGAACTCTATTTTTTTAAGTATCTATCTATCCTCCTAATGGTAGACTACTTTGAAAGTCTTATTTTCCTAGAGAGCAGAGGATCTAAGGAAAAGGAATCAATTCCAGTGAATGGCCACAGCCACAGAATTACACCACACTGACCAACCCCAAAGGAAGGGAGGAAATGCCCCTCAGTCTCCTGCCCACACTGATAGTCACCTCTGTCAAAGGTCACATTAAGAGTACAAAATGTTAAAAGAGTTCATCCAGCAGAAAAAATACGAAGTTCCACAGGAATAAAATAAATTCCAGGAGTCTAGGAGATGGCTCAGGAGAATAAGCGCTTGCCTAGGAAGCTCAAGGGCCTGAGTACAATCCCCAGTTGCGCAAAAATAAATAAATTCCAGCCAGGTATGGTGGCACAGACCTATAATCTCAGCACTTAGAAATCTGAGGTAAGAGGATTGCAGCAAACCTAAGCTATGTAGTGAGTTCAAGGTCAGCCTGAACTACATAGCAAAAACCTGTCTTCAAAAAACCAAATACTTATATTTAAAAATAAAATTAATCTAATGCCTACACTGATTTATTGAGCTACATTCCTGGTTCTTCTGAATATTTTTTTATTATAAGAAAGGGTCTTGGGCTGGTGAGATGGCTCAGTGGAATAAGCACTTCCCTGGCAAGTCCAAGGGCCTGAGTTCATCCCCGGTTCTGCCAAAACAAGGAAAAAAAAAAAAAAAAGAAAGAAAGAAAGGGTCTCAGTAAGTCACATAGGCTGGGCTCAAACTTATAATCCTATTTCAACCTGCTATAGTGTTACTGGGTTCTGGGTTTCTGAAGTTTCCTCTAGAGGTGTTTTCAAGGGTTTGTTTTGTTTCTGCCCTGAACAAAGAATTGGTCAAGAAAGTACAAAAGAGGGCCAGGGAGATGGCTCAGTGGAATAAGTGCTTCCCTGGCAAGCACAAAGGGCTTGAGTTCAATCTGATTCCGCAGGGGGAAAAAAAAAAATGTACAAAAGGTAGTGAAGTTTTACATTTATTAAAGATAGGAAAGAAACATGCTCTACAGGGTGAGTGCAGGTCAGTTAAAAAATAGTAAAAGAAATGCACCCTACAAGATAAGAGCAGACCACTGTTCAAAACAAGTGTGTAGTATCTCCTACTCCACAGGGGAGTCTAGGCCATCCTATCCAAAACCTGTTGGGAGAGGTGCATGCATGTAATCCCAGCATTTGGGAGGATGAGGTATGAGGATTGTTCAAGGCTAGCTTGGACTACATAGTGAGTTCAAGGCCCAGCTGAATTACATAGCAAGACATTATCTTTAAAAAAAAGAGCCGGAAAAAAAAAAAAAAAAAAAAAAAAAGAGCCGGGTATATAGCTCATTGGTACAGTACCTGCCTGGCAAGCCCAAAGTCATGAATTCAATTCCTGGTACCAAAAAATAAAAAATAAACAAAAAATACCTCCCTGACTAAATTCTCCTGAAGACAATTAAAGATATCACTTTCTGGTTCAACCAGTGCAGGGTTTTAGTTAATGCTCTGTGAACGTGTCCTGGCGCTGGCCAGGTCACACTCACTTCCTAACCAGTTTGCCATGTGGTAATCTCCTGCCCCTATAGTACTGGAATTATAGGTGTACACCATGAAGCCCAGCTAATTCCATTATCTGTATTTACACAGCAACATTTTTAAAGAAAATAACAGGCTTTAACAATGCCACTATCGTTCCTCTCAGTCATTTGTTACCAACCATGGTCAACCCCACTGTGTTCTTCGATATTGTTACTGATGGCTAGCCCTTGGGCCGTGTCTCTTTCAAGCTGTACACAAAGTTCCAAAGACACCTGAAAACAGTGCTCTGAGCACTGGAGAGAAAGGATTTGGTTATAAGGATTCCTGTTTTCACAGAATTATTCCAGGACTTATGTGCCAGGGTGGTGACTTCACACATCACAATGGCACTGGTAGCAAGTTCATTTATGGGGAGAAATTCAATGACAAGAACTTCATCCTGAAGCACACAGGCCCAGGCATCTTGTTCATGGCAAATGCTGGGCCAGTGCTTGCTTCAGCAGCACATATACTAAAATTGGAACGATACAGAAAAGATTAGTATGGCCCCTGCGCAAGGATGACAGGTAAATGCTGGGCCAAACCAAAAAGGCCCCAGCTTTTCATCTATACTGCCAAGACAGAGTGGCTGGAAGGCAAGCACGTGGTTTTCAGGAAGGTGAAAGACAGCATGAACATGGTGGAGGTCATGGAATGACAAGACCAGCAAAAAGATCACCATCACCAATTTTGGACAGCTCTAACACATGTGCCATGTATGCATTGCCATCCCAGACCAGACCATTCCTCCAGTTCAGGAGAGCACCCTGAGCCCTATCTGCTCAAAACACCCCATCTTCTCTGCTCTTACTTCATTCTATGGGCCCCATGTTTTCCTTGCTCCCCTCCAAATGTACCTGGATTGCAGAGTTAAGTTTATGGTTATGAATAAAACTAAACAATGATTTAAAAAAAAAAAAAAAGAAAGTAAAATAATCCCCATAGCTGGGTGTGGTGGCACATACCTATAATCCCAGCACTCGGGGGCTGAGGCAGGATTGTTGTGAGTTTGAGATAAGCCTGAGCTACAAAGTGAGCATAAGGCCTGCCTGACCTGCATAGTGAGACCTTCTCTCAAAAAGACAATAAAAAAAATAAATCCCCAGTACTCCCTGGGTCCAATCCCTATATCAATCAATCAATGGACTAGAGCTATACCTCAGTGGTACAGTCTTTATCTAGCATGCCTGTGCTCTAAATTCAATCTACAGTACAACAGAAGAAAAAAGGAGAAAGAATAAAAATGGCTAAAAAAAAGAAAAGATTGGCTGAAGATGGTACAAGAGTGAAGCAAAGCCTCAATACTATTAAATGTACTATTTTCGTGTGTACCTCAGGACACACGAAATTAAAAACATTCAGAGATAAATGATTTTTAAAAAACTATTTGAAGCAGAGACTGGGCATGGTGGTGCACACCTGTAATCCCAGCTCCTGGGAGGCTATAAACAGGTGGATCACTACAAGTTGAGTTCAATCTAGTAGTGAGACCCTGAACACCCTGTAGACCCTTCCCTAAAAATACAAAATACATGGGCCAAGGAGATGGCTCAGTAGAATAAGCGCTTGCCTGGCAATTGCAAGGGCCTAAATTCAATCCCCAGTTCTGCCAAAAATAAATGAGAGAAAGAGAGAGAGCAAAAGAGAGAGGGAGAGAGAGAGAGAGAGAGAGAGAGAGAGAGAGAGAGAGAGAGAGTGTAAAACTGCCTAGGTGAGCTCAGAGAGAATAGTATGCATGCACTTACAACTGCTTTCAGCTTGAAAGATGCCAGGCATGATAACTGGGAGACCAGCCCCAACCGAGTCTCAAGAGAAGAAGCCAATGAAGCACTGCTCTACCTGCCCAGAGACCAAGGAAGCATGTAATACGTGCATCATTAAGGAAGGAGAAGAGCACTGTGGCTATCTAATTGAAGCCACAAGGAATACACACAAGCCCTGAGATTTAAGATACGAACTGGTAAGATGGCTCAGTAAAATAAGCACTTCCCTGGCAAGCACAAGGGCATGAGTTCAATCCCTGGTTCTGCTAAAAAAATAAGATACGAACTGGTGGCCTGCTATGTGAATAAATAATCACTGACCAATAATATTAACTCATTTTGGAAGTACTTTGATGAGTTTTCATAAGTGGATAAGGTATTTAAATTTTCTTTTCTTTTTTACTTTTTTTGCAGAACCAGGGATTGAACTCAGGACCTTGCACTTAACCAGGGAAGCACTTATTCTACTGAGCCATCTCCTGGCCCCTCTTTTTTATTTTTTTTAAATTTCTTTATTTTTTGTATTTTAGGGAAGGGTCTACAGGTTCTTCAGGGCCTCACTACTAGATTGGACTTGTAGTGATCCACCTGTTTATAGCTTCCCAAGAGCTGGAATTATAGGCGAGCACCACCAGGTCCAGTTTCAATGGCAGTCTCAGTGCACCCCAGGGATGGGGCCAGCACTGGGGATCAAATCCCCGACTCCTCCACCTGCTTACAGGCGCTTTAATCTGCTGAGCTATTTGGCCGGCCCTAAATTTTCTTTTTTTAAAAAAAGGACAAAAAGTAGCCGGGCCTGGTAATGCAGGCCTATAATCCCAGCACTTGGGAGACTGAGGCAGGAGGATTGTTGTGAGTTCGAGACCAGCCTGAGCTACAAAGTGAGCTTAAGGCCAGCCTGAACTGCATAGTGAGACCCTGTCTCAAAAAGACAAATAAAAAAAGGACAAAAGTATTTGAAGCTAGTTGTGGTGGCACATGCTTGTCATCTCAGCACTTGGAAGGCTGAGGCAGGAGAACTATTACAAGTTCAAGACCAGGTACACAGTGAATTGAAGGCCAACTTAAACTTTGCAGTGAAACCCTGTCTCTAAATAAATAAATAGACTTTCTGCCACAGCAATCATTGAAGAAGAGTAGCCATGGCCCTCTGCTATCCCATGGCCGTGGGCCTCAACAAGGGCCACAAGGTGACAATGTGAGCAAGCCGAGGCACAGTCGCCATCGTGGACGTCTCACCAAACACACTAAGTTCATGTACGACATGATCCGGGAGGTGTGTGGCTTCGCCCCCTATGAACGCCGCGCCATGGAGCTGCTCAAGGTCTCAAAGGACAAGCGCGCCCTCAAGTTCATCAAGAAAAGGGTGGGGATGCACATCTATGCCAAGAGGAAGCGTGAGGAGCTGAGCATCGTGCTGGCTGCCATGAGGAAGGCAGCTGCCAAGGACTGAGCCCCTCTGGAATAAAGTTTTGCAGAAAGTTCAAAACAAAAATTAGATAGATAGATAGATAGATAGATAGATAGATAGATAGATAGATGGATGGATGGATGGATGGATGGATGGATGGATGGATAGAGCGAGCCAGGGACATAGCTCAATAGAATAATGCTTGCCTTGGCTGGCAAGCGCAAGGTCCTGAGTTCAATCCCAGGTTCTGCCAAAAAAAAAAAAAAAAACTAAATATATGCTGGGATAGCCAAGTATACATAATTCAGTGGCACGGCACCTACCTGCCAAGTGTAAGGTTTGATCTCGATTCCTGGTACTAAATAAATAAATACATAAATAAATGCTAGGATGATAGGTGTGTGTCACTATACCCATACCCAATGTCCCTTTTTAAAAATACAAATAGGAAAAAATAAAATAAAAGCCAGGAATGGTGGCACATGCCTATAATCCAGCACTCAGAAGGCTCAGGTAAGAGGACCATAAATTCAAGATCAGCTTGGACTAAAAAAGTGAGTTCAAGGGGCCGGGGAGATGTCTCAGTGGAATAAGCACTTCCATGCAAGCACAAGGGCCTGGAGTTCAATCCCCAGTACCACCAAAAAAAAAAAAAAAAAGTTTAAGGCCAGTCTGAACTGTGTGAGGTCCTGTCTTAAAAAGACAATAAATAAATAAACTAACAAATAAACACAAATAGGTTCTGGGTGAGGTAACACGTACCTACAAATCCCTATCTTGGGAATGGGGTGGGGTATTTCTGTAGTACTAGAAATTGAACGAAGAGCCCTTTTTGGGGGGAGGGGGATGGTAACTAGGAATTGAACTCAAGACTTTGAGCTTTCCAGGCAAGTGCTGTGCCACTAAGCTATATCTCCAGCCTGATCCCAGAGCTCATACAATAGTTACATCCCCAGCATTCTTTAAAAAAAAACAATGGGCTGGGGAGATAGCTCAATAGAAGAAGCACTTCCCTGGCAAGTGTAAGGGCCGAAGTTCAATCCCCAGTTTCAAAAAAAAAAAAAAAACAGGGTCTCCTTATGTTGTTCAGCCACCCAGACTGCACTGAAATTTGTGACCCTCCTGTCTCAGTCTCACAGACTACTGGGATAACAGGCAAGCACCACCACATTTGGTACTTGGGAGCCTAAGGCCAAAGGAATGGAAGTTCAAAGCTAGTCTGGGCTACACTGTGAGACTCGCAAAAAATGGTCATGTAAAATAAATAAGGTGTCCCTAATGGCAGAGCAGCTGTCTAGCATGTGCAAGGCCTAGAATCCATCCCAGCACCAAAACAACAAAATCCATACATATATACGTACATATTTATATACACTTCCAGATAGAAACAGAACGGCTTCAAGACCCTCAGTCCATAATCCTGCATTATTATGTCCCATCCGTCTTTCCACTCTGCACTCGAGTAAGACTAAGAAAGCGCTTAGCTATCAAACCAAAGAAACAGAAAAATAGGAAATCCTTTTCATTAAAACTAAATTAAGCCCTCTGGCTGGTGTAATTTTGTGAACTACTCCGAATTTCTATTTATAGGAATTGCTATCTGAGCAGTATTACCGACTAATGATTAGAGTGAAGTGAAGGCAGACAGTTAAGAGGCACAACTGCCTCAATACCTAAAGAATGGACATATGAAGACCTACCATGAAATAGCCGTATTAATTACTGCCTTACTCAAAACCACTATCTCTTTCCTCAAGGCCTGCAGGAAAGCCAAAGGAAAGGGAATAAAGCAACATCTCAGTAACAGTGACAAATAGCAGAAATCTGTGTTAAAGGAGGAAAAAACTGACTGCAGGAGAAAGCCCTGACCTACACAGCACACAATGAAGAACATGAGTTAACTGCCACTTCAAGTTCCCTTGATGTTCAATGCTCTCTCCTGAGTTCCCATAAATGTCTCTTACTATATGATATTCTGGAAATCTCTAACCCACAAGTAATCACACTGCAACTGCTCAAATTTAAACAGCAATTTAAAATATACTCTGGATGTTGACTCAAACTTCTCATTACTAACTTCCTAAGTTTGGAAAATATATCTCTTCTTTTTGTCCATCCATAAAGTGGGTCTGTTACCACCTGTCAATCCCCTAGCCTGTGTACCTTTCACCAAGAAGGGTATGGGAACCAGGCATGATAGCATACACCTATAATCCCAACATTTTGGAAGGCTGAGGCAAGTTCCAGGCCCAGCCTGGGCAACTCGGTGACTTACTGAGATCTTATTTCAATAAGGGTTGGGACCTGGGGACAAAGTTCAACTGAAAAGGGTTGGAGGGTTGATAAAAAGATGGAGGAGGAGAAAAAGAAGAAAGAGGAAGAGCAGGAGGAAAAGGAAGGAGGGAAAAATAATGAGAAAGAAAGAGGAAAGGAAGACAAAGAGGAAAAAGGAAGAGAACAAGAAGAGGAGGAGGAGGAAGCAGCAGCGGGTGGGGCTGAGGGTACAGGTCAGGGCTAGAGTATTTGCTCAGAATGCATGAGGTCCTAGGTTTGCTCCACAGCTCGCTGGCTCTCGCTCTTGCTCGATCTCTCTCTGTCTCTCTCTGTGTCTCTGTGTGTGTGTGTGCACGTGCCTATCTCCATCTCCTTCTCTGACTCTATGTTCTCTGTCTCTGTCTCACTCAGGACAGCCCAGAGTCAAGCCTTCCTCACTTGGCCAACGTTAACTGTATCTTCCTCTTCTGTCACATCCTGTTCCTTCCATTTGACAGTAGCCCCATAATATCTCCAAAGAAAGCACTGCTGACCACTGTCCTCATTGAAATCTGTCTCACCATCAGTGATCCATAAGCCTACAGTCCAGTGCTGCTCCCACAAACACTGAAGGCTCAGTTTTTAACATCAAGAGTTAATACCCTCACAGCTGTGTCCTGATGCCTCAGAAGGTAGGTACCCTATTCCTGCATAACTCCATCCTCTTCCATGTGGCATTCTTGTCCCAAACCATCCTTCCTTCCAGAATATCCAATAAAGATACCTAGTGTTCTCCCTCTCACCCTCTGCCTCTGCATATCTCTTCTGCTATCAATGATGACCTCCCTGAGAGAAATCACTAACTCTTCTGGAGGGTTCAGTTCAAATGCAGTCTTTCCCTTAAGTCTGTTCTCCTACTCTGCCTTCAAACCCAGAAGCCTTTGTCTACTTCAACATGGTCCCCAGTAGGGGATCCAGAAAAGTTCTGATAAGCTGTAATTTTTGAGAATTGTCCCTCACACATGCAGCCCCAAGATCTTTATGGGATCCCTTACCACTTCTCCATATCTTTCAACTTTACACCTATCATTAGACAGTTGGGTTTGGAACACCCAGCTAAGGCTATTATTTTCAGCCTAATGGAACATAAATGCAGATGGGTACAGCCAGTCAATTCTTTTAATCTTAGCTGGATGTAGTAACACACACATGTAATCCCCAAACTCAGGGGTCTGAAACAGGAAAATCACAAGTTTGATCCCAGCCTGGGCAAACTTAATGCCTTATCAAGACTGTCTCAAAAAAGAGAGAAAGAAAGAAAGAAAGAAAGAAAGAAAGAAAGAAAGAAAGAAAGAAAGAAAGAAAGAAAGAAAGAAAGAAAGAAAGAAAGAAAGAAAGAAAGAAAGAAAGAAAGCCAGCCAGCCAGCCAGCCAGCCAGCCAGCCAGCCAGCCAGCCAGCCAGCCAAGGATATAACTCAGTGTGAAAGCTGAAAGCTCAGGGTTCAATCCTCAGTCCCTCCCCCACAAATGTTTAACCTGGATTCAAACCCTAGCTCCGCCACATGGCTATTATATGAC
The DNA here is from genome assembly GCA_004027165.1 of Ctenomys sociabilis. NCBI lineage: Eukaryota > Metazoa > Chordata > Mammalia > Rodentia > Ctenomyidae > Ctenomys > Ctenomys sociabilis. The sequence continues at coordinate 12,306 of PVKA01013269.1, read as the reverse complement.
CTTGAGTACATTCCTTCTTGTGTTACTCAGCTTCCCCAACCAGTAGAAAGGTCTCCACTGTACATGAGAATAGTACAAGGTACTAATAAGTAGTAATAATTGGTACTAATAGTACCAATAAAAGGCCCTCAAAAGCAACTATGGAGGTCCACCACATCACTGACCTAGGGAGTAGGAGTTGGAGTAGAAGCAGGAGCAGGAAGGTCTGCAATTAACTGTAAAGGACTGAAAATGCATTTATCTACCTCATCAAGGACAAACATATCTACTCTCAAAAGTTGAGACACCTGCTATGTCCAAAAGGAAATTCAGTGCTCCAGGCTGAGTAGAAGATAAGTTGTCAACCGTCACATATCTGGACTTTCCCCCTTCCTAGGCCTGAACTCCAGTCTAAGTAGATGCCAGGGTCCCTCCCAATCCCACCACTTTTTTTTTTTTTTTTTTTTTTTTTTTGTCTTTTTGAGGCAGGGTTTCACTATGCAGTTCAGGCTGGCCTTAAGCTCATTTTGTAGCTCAGGCTGGTCTCGAACTCACAACAATCCTCCTGCCTCAGCCTCCCGAGTGCTGGGATTACAGGCCTGCGCCACCATGCCCGGCCCAATCCCACCACTTTTGATGTTTAACAGACATTAGCAAATTTGTGATCCACCACACAGCAGTCAAAAAAAGGTTGGGTTTTTGTTGTTAGTTTAGGGGGTGTTTTGGGGGGATGAAATGCAGGGCCTTGCACAAGCTAGGCCAGCATTCTACCAATGCACTGCACCTCCAACCCCAGAGGAGGTTAGAAAAGGTGGTTAAATCCTACCAGGCTTAGGCTTCCAGCCCACACATTCCTCACTACAGACTCCTCCTTTTCCACTATCTTTCCAGTCTCCCTTCTCAGAGAGCTCCTCCTCCCACTTCTTGGAAGACTACAAAGGTCCTGACCCCTTTCCCTCCTGCCATTCCCTAAGTGGCCACAGGCAATCTTTCTCAACATAGGTTTGGATTGTGCCACTGTGCTGATTTAAAGCATTCCCAGCCTCAGGCACTCCAATGAGTGTGAACTTGGAACTCATGAGCACAAGGAAGGCCCAGAAGTCCCACCTGTCAAACTGGAGGACTCCCAGGCACTATTTTAGGTGCCCATGTACATGTGCCCATGTCCAGGCCTTAATGTCCCCCAGCTAATTCCTGCTAGCCTTGAAGGCCCCAGTTCATAAATTCTCTCTTCTGGCTAACTTATAAGCACATTTTGTGGACTATACAGGAACTATTAATCACGGATTCTCTGGTTACCCCTGCCTCCCCTTCAAATAAATTACTTAAGGTCAAAACCGACCCCTTTTTTATATAGATCTACAGAACTTAACAAGTAGTGAGGCTAAATATTTTCTAAATAAGTGCATTTTGCCAAATCAGTTTTTATTTAGAACAGCAAAGACTTGCCCTTTGCCTTTTTGAACAGAAACATGTATCAACACAGACTTTAATGTTCCAAATATATATTTGTTATCTGTATAACAAATATATATTTGTTATCTGTATAACGCTGCTTAATTTTACCAAAGCCCTTAAATAGGCTTACACGATGTATCTAACTCCCTATTGGAATCTGATTTCTCCAAGAAATGGATACTCAACCTTTAAGCATGTAGAACATAAGCTTCAAATTAAAAAAAAAAAAAAAAAAAAAGTTCGATTCTCATATGCAAACTATGAATCTTTATGCTTCCAAAATGCGTTAAGGTCAAATTCTTTTTTAGATCAAGAACATTCCAAAATTACCTTGTCTCTGAACAACACATAGCACAACCTGACGAAATTACAATATCCCATCTATACTTTCCAAAACACCTGGAAGCACATCCAACTCTTTTATCTAAACTTATGTCCAATAAACACCACCTTCACTTCAAGGAGCCTGGCTTCCGTGCCAAAATCTACTTCTGCTAGCTTATTTAGGGAAACAGCAGGCAGAACTCTTAAGTTAGAACTCTAAACTATAATGGTACTGTCCCAGACTCCTACTAGATCAGTCAAAAACTTCTCCATCACCACCATAAAAATTCATTCTAAAGTAACTTAATTTACAAATCTAAGAGCTTCACAAGTTGTAGAGATTAAAAGACGCATTTAAAATCATCAACTCAGCTTGTAAAATGAACTTGGAATTTATGGTAAAAGGACTGAGTCTTGATAGCGTTTCCCGAGGACACTTTTTTAAGCATACGAGTAAACCTTGTCTTCCAAATACCAAGTTTAAAGGTAGTTAAACAGGCTTCCAAAGAAGCTGTACTAGGAGGGACCCCAAAAGCAAGGAGCAGCCAGCGCCAGAGGCGGGGGCGGCACCCTTCTCAGCCCCGGCAGGGGCTCGACGCCCTGGAGTCTGAATCCAGCTCTGCTGGGCCGCAACCCCCGTGGAAGCCTGGAGACAGCCCGAAGGCCGCACCCGCCACGGAGGGCGCGCGGGCCAAGCTAGAGCCGGGCCCACCGCCGCTGCGCGAAGTCCGGGCCTCACCGCCGAGCGCTCGAAACCTCAGACCGCAGGACCCAGAGCAGGGAATGGCTTCGCTAAGCATCGCCGCCTCCTCAACCGCAAGGACGTCCGCGGCCGCGTCCCCGCCGCGGGCCGAAAGCTAGCAGCAGCAGGTGTTCTGCGAAAGGCTCGGCCGGCAGCAGCGGGGACCGGGGCCCAAGCAACTAGGCACAGAGGCGAAGGCGGGTCGCCACTCACCAAGCGCGGCGGGCGGGCCGCGACAGGTGTTCACTCTTTCCGGCCCCAGGACGCCGAAGACGCCGCTCACCCGGGAAATCAGCGCAAGGCTACCGCCACCGCCGCCCCCAAAGCCTAGCAGCGCGAGCCGCGCGCCGCAGCCTCCGCGCGAGCACGTACCGGGCGGTGAGAGGGCGCCGAGCGCGAGGGCGGGGCGCGCGGCCGGAGCCTAGCAACCGTCTGACACGCGAGTGCCGTAGCCAATCCCACGGCCAGCTCCGCGCGGCGCCGACCGGTCGTCCGCGCGCCTCCCGCTCCTGCCTGCGTCTGCCGCTCCGCAGCGCGCCGCACCCGCGTTCAGGCCCCGCCCCCGTCCGCACCGCTCTGCTCATTGGCCTGCTATGCCCCCGGAAGGCCACGCCCATCGTGGAAGCCACGCCCCAGGGCCTTGGTCTGGCGGGTGGCACGCCCTGGTCAGTTCTGCCCCCAGAAACCTTCTAGGGTAGGGGCGATCCACTCAACCCCAAGCCTATGGACATTAAAGATTCACCTCAGGGGCCGGGGAGGCAGCTGAATTGTGGAACGTTTACCTACCACGCGCCAAGCCCTGGATTTGATGCCCAGCACTGTAGTAATAATAATATCTCAAATAGACCCTTAAGCCTGCCCAACCACAACTGGTCACTCATCAGCTGCCTTCCACCCTCCAATATTACCTTAAAGAAAAATCAAGAGGGCTTCCGAGTTGCGAAGGACAAAGGCCTTAGATGGATAAAGAAACTGAGGTCAGGACAGAGAGGCAGAGAGCTGGCCCATCTGGAGCCTCGGCTAGAACAGCCTTAATTCTCCTCACCTCCCCCGCCCGGAACGCTAGAATCTGATTCCTGCTGAGGCCTGTGCCTGAAATAACTCTGTCCCTCTCATTCCCTGTGGCTTGCATTCTTTGGGTGGGGGCTAAAGTAAGTGGGGTGGGGAGTTTGTTGCTACAGTGTGTCCTCACTTAAAATGAAGGGTACTAAGGTAGCTCTGCCCGGGGATTATCTGGGCATCTCACTACACTAGACCTGGACTTATATGTTACTGAAGCTGATAGTTGATTGGCTGTTTCTGGGAATGGAAACCACAGAAAAGCAAATCTTGGACAATTGAAAGGAAGGTCCCACTTTTCAAACACAGATTTGTGTGCACTTAAGTGAATACTCTACTCTCCAAACCCCATTTAACAAAGACTAGACCAAGAGCCGGGCGTGGTGGCGCATGCCTGTAATCCCAGCACTCGGGAGGCTGAGCCAGGAGGATTGTTGTGAGTTCGAGACCAGCCTGAGCTACAAAGTGAGCTTGAGGCCAGCCTGAACTGCATAGTGAGACCCTGTCTCAAAAAGACAAAAAAAAAAAACAAAGACTAGACCAAGCTGAGAGTGATGGTACACTCTGTAATCCCAGTCCTGGGGAGGCTGAGGCAGGAGGATCATATGAGTCCAGCCTGCACTGCATAGTGAATTCAAGGCCAGCCTGCCCTACCTAGTGAGACCTCAAAAAACAGGAAGTGTTACATAACACTAAACCTCAAGCACCTGCCTCAGTGGTCTTTGGCCAGCCCCTAAAGTCAGATTAGAGAATTATTCTACATAGCAAACAAAAGAAACATGTATTTTCCCTCTTTCTGGTTTTAGTTCAGAATTGAGCCAGGGAAAGGAAGTCTTTAAAGCCTTCAAAATGATGATGGCTAATCAGCAAATGTAAGGTTTTATAATTGATGAACATTGGCCACCTTGTTCATGTCCTGCATGATGAACTTCAACATTTAAAAGAGTGAATTTCAAGCCGGGCGTGGTGGCGCACGCCTATAATCCCAGCACTCGGGAGGCTGAGGCAGGAGGATTGTTGTGAGTTCGAGACCAGCCTGAGCTACAAAGTGAGCTTAAGGCCAGCCTGAACTGTATAGTGAGACCCTGTCTCAAAAAGACAAAAAAAAAAAAAAAAAAAGTGAATTTCAAAGACAGGTTTGGTGGTATGTACCTGTAGTTCCAGTTATACAGGAAGCTGAGGCAGGATCTCAGTAGTTTAAGGCCAGCCTGGGCAACATAGCAAGACCATCTCAAAACAGAATGAGTATCACAGGCTTTCCTAAAGGCAAATCCCCAACAGGGCTGTGTACAGGGGACGGGGGTGCTGCTTCTTATGCCCATATTGAGCTGTGCACTTTGGATATCATTGGGAGAGTAGTGGGTTGCTTGGCTTTGACATATTTTCCATTTGCTCCACAATGTTGTTAACACTGTATAGAAAAGGGGCTGAGGAGATGGCTTGGTGGAATAAGTGCTTCCCTGACAAGCACAAGGAAATAAATAAATATAAATATAAATAAACAAATAAAAGAGCACAAGGGCCTGAGTTCAATCCCAGTTCCACAAAAAAAAAAAAAAAAAAAAAAAAGTATAGAAAGAAAGATTACTTTTGTGAATGATTTCCTTCATCCCAGAGGGATGACCTGAAGAACACATCTTGACACATATTCTCACATCAAATACTTTGTAGGGTTTTTGTGGTTTGTTTGTTTGGTTTGGTAAGATAAGCTTTTGGCAATTAAAAAACCATTTATATAAATCACTGTATAGGAACACAAGTTGATGGTGTTAGAGTTTATAATTTTTCTCTGGAACCTAAAATGTTAATTTGGGTGAAATTATATTTAAAAATTGTTTTTTGGTCGCTAAAAAGAACAGAAAAGCCAGGTGTTATAGTACAATCCTAGAATCCAAGCCGTTGGGAGGCTGAGGCAGGAGGACGGCCATAAGTTTGAGGCCAGCCTGGCCTACATGGTGAGTTCAAGGCCAGCACATAATGAGACCCTGTCTTAAAAAAAAGAGAATAGGAAAGAGATATTTTTGTTTTGTTTTTATCAGTACTGGGATGGAGCCCAGGGCCTTCTACAATTTTTTTTTTTTTTTTTTTTTTTTTTTGTCTTTTTTTTTGAGACAGGGTCTCACTGTGCAGTTCAGGCTGACCTTAAGCTAACTTTGTAGCTCAGGCTGGTCTCGAACTCACAACAATCCTCCTGCCTCAGCCTCCCTAGTGCTGGGATTACAGGCATGCGCCACCACGCCCGGCTCCTCCTTCTACATTTTTGGCCCCTGTTTTATTTTTTGAGATGGGGTCTTACTAGTTGGCTAGGCTTGAACTTATAATCCTCCTGCCTCAGTCTCCCAGAGCACTGGGATTTCAGATAGTACCACTACATTTGGCCTTTTGCTGCTTTAAAAGCCTAAGAAAACAAAAGGTTTTTTGGGCTCCTAAATAAAATTTATTATCCCATGCACTCCTTTAGTTCAGAGAGTCTAACACCCATCCCTAAAGACACCAAGCACTGCTTTTCAGCCCTTGGTTCTGTTGGTATTTCAGTGTCCAGCTGTATAGATATGCATCTGTTTTTCCAAAATGAAGGGCAATTCAAGGTCAACCTGAATTGCTTAGTGAGACCCTATCTCAAAAAAGACAAATAAAGGGCAGAGGACATAGCTGAGCAGCTTAACTATCTGCCCAAGCACAAAGTCCAGAGTTTGATCCCTGGTACCACAGAAAGGAGAGAGAGAGAGAGAGAGAGAGAGAGAGAGAGAGAGAGAGAGAGAGAGAGAGAGAGAGAAGAAAGAGAGAGAGAGAGAGAGAAAGAAAGAAAGAAAAGGCAGAAGTGAGTGTAGCCTTCCAGAGACAGCTCAGGTCCTACCATTTGCAAAGAAGCAGCAAGCCACTCTTTAAGCCACAGTAAATATCCACAAGTGCCTTTTGATATTTTGGGTTGTTATTTTAGTTTTCTGAGGTTTATTTGGTTTTAGGGGGTACTGATCTTTTCTTTCTTCTTGGTTTTGGTTTGTTTGTTTGTTTGTCTGACACAGGATCTCATGATACACTTCAGGCTGACTTTGAATTCATGATGTAGGCCAGGCTGACCTCAAACTCAAATTGATCCTCCTGCCTCAGCCTCCCAAGTGCTAGGATCGCAGGCATGTACCACAAGGCCAGACTTTGGTATTGATCTTGTTAAATGAGGCATTAGACCTCATCAAAGTCCAAGCACCACCAGAAAAAGGAAGGGTTCCACCCTAACTAGCAACAGCCCAAGAATGAAGTAGGCCCTTCCCAGTCCTGGGATCAGAGAGACTGAACCAGAACTTGCCTAAAAGCCTTGCATCCAAATCCTTTCCAGTCTCTATCTCCCCGAGTGTGAGGGTCATTTGAACCTTGCTTTTCTGCCTCTCCTTAGTTGTCTAATCTTGGATGTTCCCCGCAACCAACACCACAGTAACCCTAGGCACTGGGCCTCATTGACATCTTTCTGCTTTTTGACCCAGAGTTCAAGTTCCCAAAACTGCACGTTTCTTCTTCTTCTTTTTTTTTTTTGGAACCGGGGATTGAACTCAGGCCCTTCCTTGCACTTGCCAAGGAAGCTCTTATTCCAGTGAGCCATCTCCCCAGCTCCATGAACCAGCCTCTTGGGATCCAACGTATTTCCACTGGAACCCATGCCAAAGTACACGGGGACATGAACAGGTTCTCTGGGTTTGTGGCAGCTCTACTATTAAGGCCCAAACTCTGCCTTTAGGTCTTAGGCCCTGCCTGGGAACTGCACAGCCTGCACTAGGGCTCAGCATAAGGCCCCCAGTGACTCACCCTGGGAACCCTAGGCCTAGACCATTCCAGTCCTGACTTGGCACTGTCAGTGAGATCCAAGGCCAAGAGGAAGGCCCAAGTCACCCTCAGGAGCATCCCTCAGTGCCCATGTGTTATGATCTTCAGGAGAGCTGATGACCAGGCTGAGAATGAGACTTTCAGGGCCTAAAGTCTGCCCTTAGCTCTACCTAGAGGGTCCTCTGCTTAGATCCTCAGCCTGATGTTCCTGCGAGATTGGTAAGGTTTTTCTCCTCCACTGAGCTGTGAACCCTTGGTACCACAGACCCATATTTTCTGCTAGCCTCAACTACCTAACAGCTGCCACAAAGCAAAGGCTCAATTTGTGTTTGGATTGCTGTCTGCCTTCCCACCTGATTGGCAGTCATCCCCAAGAGTCCAAGCAATGTGCAAGGCCCAAAGCAAATACCCCAATGTTTGCTTGGGGCTGATACGATTTAAGCTAAAACCTTAGTTTTAGCTTAGGCCAAATCTATACAGACCAAACATTTTTCTTGTCCTAGGATTCTAGGGCTTTACTCTGGCATGTACCCAAGGAGTTAAGGGCCAAGGGCCATGGGAGAATCAGTATGCTGTTTCTCCCTCTAGGCCTAATGGAGAAGGGCAGTGCCTGGCCTGTAGGCCTGCCTGCAGCTGTGGGCTGGCAAACAGACTGACCAAAGCAAGGCAAGGGAGGGGACTCTTTTGTCTGGATTTAACAGAAGACAGTTTGTCTGGCAGCTTTGGCAGAAAGAATGTGCTATGTTGATCTGGAAGAAAGTGCCAGTAGGCATATTTTTGGGCAGGCACCAGATTCCCAGAAGTTTCCCTTATAACCCTTTCCTCCAAGACTTATTCAAGCCCCTTCATATGTGTCTGGCATAGGGCCTTCCACAGCCTGCACACCTGCTCCTTTAGATTCTTTATAGACCAGGATCCACAGCAACAGTGAGCTATGGACTGGGCATGGTGGTGCACACCCATAATCCTAGCACTCAGGAGGTTGAGGCAAAGGATTGCTTTGAGTTCCAGGCCAGCCTGGGCTACATAGTGAGTTCAAAGTCAGCTTGAACTATATAATGGGATCCTATCTCCAAAACAGAGTGAATTATGGTTGAATGAATAAAAACACCCTTCCCTCTGAAGAGTGGTTTCTAATGCCCCCTCCCTAAGCTACCTCCCACTCCCTCTGGCTTCAGGATAAGATGTTTCCCCAAGGTCAATTTTGGATGCCTCTTCCCAAGGATCTCTGACCTTGAGCACTGGCATAAACACCAGATTAGACCTACCCTGGCTGCCAGTCAGGGGAAGCAACAAAACCAATGCACCTATTTGTTTGTCACTGACCAGGCATCCCCTATCCCCAGTCTTGGGAGAAGTCACCTGTACTTCTGCAAGTTGACTGGCTCAAGAGGCTCTTCTCTGTTCTCAGTCTTATGTCCAGATTAGGCCCAGGCACTCTCTAGGGAAGAAACACAATCCTTCTAGGAGCCACTAAGCTCTAGGCCTGTCCTTGTCAGCCAGAGTGTCCCTTGGTGGCCCTTTAATCAGAGTTGTTGACAAGTCACCGCCTCTGCCTCTGCTGTCCTGGCTGATGAATACACCTTTGTACACTGGAAACTGTTAAATCCAAATGGTCAGAGTATCATTGGCTCTACACTGAGAGAGCCAGGAAGGGATTCTGAGAGTCCCACAGCTGGGCTAGGGAACCCCTAACATTTCTGGGACAAATAAGAGTTGTTGAACTTTTTTTTTCCTTAAGGCAGAATTTGATGTTCCCCTCAAATCCCTGAGCTCCTGAGATCCTCCTACCACAGTTTCCCAAGTACTGGGACTACAGACTCATGCCATTACGTTTGGCTTCCTCCAACCATCTTTTTTTTTTTCCTCCAACCATCTTGAAGGGACCTCATAAAGAAAAAGAGTAAATGTAAGCCGGGCGTGGTGGCGCATGCCTGTAATCCCAGCACTCAGGAGGCTGAGGCAGGAGGATTGTTGTGAGTTCGAGACCAGCCTGAGCTACAAAGTGAGCTTAAGGCCAGCCTGAACTGCATAGTGAGACCCTGCCTCAAAAAAAGAAAAAAAAAAAGAAAAAGAGTAAATGTTATCTCCAGCACTACAAAGAAAAAAAAAATGGTCCACACGAGAATTAAGTCCCTGATGGGACCCAGACCAAGTTCATGTCTGACTTGGGTTCAGCGCTTGCCCTCTCCTATCCTTCGATCACCTCATCATGAACTGACTTCCTGTGTGGGCTGCAGCCCTGCCTGCACACGTGGTAAACAGTGACCGCACTATGTGAGTGGGTGGGGCCACAGAATGTCGAGTCCATAGATGTTTACTGAGTATCTATGTGTTGGGGACATGACTAAAAATGATACAAGCCCCAATTCTAGTGTAAAACAAATAGCAAATGACCACATGCGAATGGAACAATCAGATAGTTATAAAGGGAATGAGAGGTCACCAAGGGACTGCAATCTGTTCTGGTGCAGTTTACCAGGGAAATCCTCTTTTGGAAGGCAGGGCCTATAGGAGGTTAAAAAAAAAAAAAAAAAAAAAAAAGAGGAACCTCTGGGGTTTTCCTAGGGAAAGAGTGAAAGGAATCTAGACGGGTTTTTTGTTTTGTTTTGTTTTTTGGGGGGAAGAGGGGCTGGGAAGGAGAGAAGGGAATCTAGACCTTAGTCCTCACATCCTAAGCCCTGCATGCAGGAAGGTGACACTCTGGGTACCAAGGCAGGAAGATCTCCACCAGTTCAAGGCCAGCCTGTGCTACATGATGAATACAAGGTCAACCTGAGCAACTTAGTGAGACCCTAGCTGAAAGAAAGACAGAAGAAAAGAAAGAGAAGGAAGACAAATAGACAGACAGGCAGGCAGACACAGAAAAAAAGAGGTACCTTGGAGACAACACAGGTCTGAGCAGTAAATAAGCAATGAAAGGGGAGCGAGCCTGTGTGGTGGTACACACCTACAAACCCAGTATGACCAGAAAAATAACTCCCAACCTGTTAGAGATATCAATTTGCAGAGTTCATGGTCTCACCACATCAAGGAATGAAGTTATAAATCAAAAGAGGGTCTTACTGGAAATTAGAAGATTAGGTTCTGGATTTCCAGAGAGGTCCTGAGTGGATGGCCTCTGAGGCTCCCTGCGGGGGTAATTTTTATAGCAAAGTCACATGTGGGTAAAACTTGAGTCAGACTACAATCAACCTGGAGGGTTACAAGTATAGCCAGTTAGCTAATAGTGATCCAATAGGGAAAGGAGGCACGCAGCAAGTGTGGGGAAAGAACAGAAGCATTCCTGGAAAGGGAGGGACAGGTCAGGGTGTTCTGGTCATCTACTCGTGTGTCTGATGCCTATCTGGGCCCACTGGGCCAGGAGTGCTAATCAGAATATAATCTCACAGCACAATCTCTGCTGCTTATCTCTAGGGAGGCCCAAAGGCTGGGCCATCAGTCTTTGCTTGGAGACCTGGCTCTCTCAGATTCCCCTCCAGCCACAATTTTGATGTCTTATTCTCTGTGCCAATTCCCTCTACCAACCCTCCCTGACTGCTTGTTAGATTCAGTCTGTTTCAGTTGTCTGTAATGCCAGGCTGAGACAAAAGTATCACACGTTTGAGACCATCCTCCCCAACGTAGTGATTTAACAAGACCCTATCTAGAATAAATGTCTGAGGATATAGCTCATTACAAAATACCTGGGTTCAATCTTCATTACCACAAAAAAATAAAAACACAAACAAACAAAAACACAGCAGGAGTTTGCCAGAGCATAAGGCACAGAAGCTAAAAGGAAGGACTGAGGAGGAGGGGGAGTTGGCAAAAGAGGAGGAAGAGGGAAAGATACCCTCAGGCTTCCTGGAAGGAATGCAGTGGAGCGAGGGGTATAGGGTGAGAGGACAGCATCTGGCCCCCAGCCTGCAGCCTTCCTTGTCTTGGTAGGTGGAGAAAGACAGATGGGAAAACACAGGGGAATGGGGGCGGAGATGCAGACCATTCAGAGGAGAGGCACCGGGCCTGTGGAAATCATGTTGGAACAAGTATGTGGGGAGAAAGTGTCTAGCATTCCTGCCTTCTACCTGTGCTAGGATTCTTCCGGGAGGCTGCTACCATCCTTCCCAGCTCAAGGGAGGAAAGCCCAGGGAGAGGAACAATCCCTGTACTGGGAAGAAGGTGCCTCTGGGCTTGGGAAACTCTCAAGAGGCCTGTAAGAAAGGATTTTCAGGGAGGAACTCCTGCTAGGCTAGATTCTTTCCCTCTCCAAGGAAAGGAATCCTAGATAGCTATGGAAGGGAATGGGAGCTGGTGAGAAGGGTACTGCCGCACAAAGAGCTGTGGTACAATTCCTCTTTTGACTCCCAGGGACACTACTGGACACAAACTTGCTGGAGGCTTTGAGACAGGTGGACTTGAGGGATGTGGTGGTGCATGCCTATACGCCCAGCACTTGGGAGGCTGAAGCCAGAGGATCATGAGTTTGAGACCAGGCTGGGCTATATAGTGAGTTTAAGGCCAGCTGGCATTACATAGTGAGACCCTGTTTCAAAAAACAAAACAAAACTGACAGGTGCACTTGCAAGACATGATGGCTGGTACACAGCTGTTATCCAAGCAATCAGAAGGCTGAGGCAGGAGGATTGACATTAATTTGAGGCTATCTTGGACATGGATTTTTTTTTTCTTTTGGTGGAACCAGGGATTGAACTCAGACCCTTGTGTTTGCCAGGCAAGAGCTTATTCTACTGAGCCATCTCCCTGGCACCCCCCACTTTATTTTTTTTGAGACAGGGTCTTGCCATGCAGTCCAGACTGGCCTTAACCTCACTGTATAGCCTAGGATAGCTCCAAATTCATGGCAATCCTTCTGCCTTAACCTCCTGAGTACTGGGATTACAGGCATGTGCTAGCACATTTGACCATTGTTCATTGGGCCAGTG